>VZRV01010041.1:810465-991356 GCA_013398115.1 Falcunculus frontatus
TATGAGGGAAGGCTGAGAGAATTTGGTTTGTTCAGCATGAAAAACAGAAGGTTTTAGGCTGACCTAATTGTGGCCTTCCAGTACCTGAAGGGAGCCCACAAGAAAGATGGAGAGGGACTTCTTACAAGGGCTTGTACTGACAGGACAAGGCATAATGGCTTCAAACTGAAAAAAAAGAGATTTAGGTTAGATATCAGGAAAAAATTCTTTACTGTGAGTATGGTGAGGCACTGGAACAGGTTGCCCAGCCAAGTCATGGATATTCCATCCCTGAAAGTGTCCAAGACTGGGTTGGATGGAGCTTTGAGCAACCTGATCTAGTGAAATATGTTCCTGTCCATGGCAAGGGGACTGGAATCAATAGACTTTCTGTATGGAAGGTTCTTCACTTAATTTGAAATTGAGTTTATTAAATATAATATGAAGCAACTTTGTTTACTAGTATTACACATCTGTATCCTGGGGCTATTAATTTTCTTCTGCTATTCTGGTAGAGATTCTGGTTTTCATTAATATAGATATGTGACTGAGGAAAAACTGAAGAAGGCTAATAAAAAGATTATCAATATTTTTTTGATGGTGGTAACATCAGCAAGCCTGATGACATTCTGTGTTTTCCTCTATGCCCTTTGCCAATTATTTTATACTTTTCTCTTTCCATTTCTGCTAAAGATAGAGGTAATAATCCCTACCAACTCCTGTAAAATGCTGTGAACCTGGCAAATCAAACTGCAGCATCTGAATGAGAAGTTTTTATTTCCTAGAGCATGTCTGTTAAAGAAAATCCCATGTGTAAGGTACTGAAGATTTAACATCTGGTAAAGAATGGCCAAAAGCCTGTGGAATTTTATTGCGGTTCACCTTGAAAGAATTGGCAGTAAAATCAACCACACTTCTAGGTTTCTTGAATAAAACAGTCAAACACTTCCTCTTTCAGGGATGAACTATGAACCTATGATACTCTCTATGAGAATATTCACACCTTTCTCTACAAAAAGATAGGCTTCAAATGCTTACCTTTCCTGTTGAAATTGCCTGATTTATGCAAGAGCTGATCGAGCCTATAGTTATCCACAATGACTTTTAGACAGTTTCCTATTAGTCTGTTGTGGTTTTGCATGCTGCAAAATCAGCTGGGGAGTTTTAAACAGGTTTGAAAGGAGGCTGAAGCAGCTGAGTGCCTGACAAAAGAGGTGTTTGCACACTTTGCACATTTCTCTGCAAGGAAGGCATAGTGGAAAATTATTGAAAAAATATTATGAAACACTGGCAATTATCTGATAAATATACTTGAAGTCTTGATTTGTCTGGCAGGGTTTGTGCTGTTAAGATTTTATTTACATTTGGCTCACTACAGAGGATATTTCTCTCATAAAAGTGAAACTCTAATGAGAAAAAAGCAGGTTGCCCAAAAAGGTATTGCTTTACTTGACTGGAGAGAAGCAATTTTTGAGTCTAGGCATGGAGTTTAGGATATCCTATGTCTGTGACACAAATAACACACCTTTTAAATTTAAACATAAGGAGTCAGTTTCTTTTCTATTTTACTGTCTTAAAGTCCCTGTCAGAGCATCTTCACTCTGACCATGATTCAAAGTTTACAGAAGTAAAGGGAATGCTATCCATTGAAATCTGGAGATACTGGATTGGTCCCTGGTGCATTTAACAGAGATACCAAACTTTTACATAATGTTCAGGAAACCTAAGTAGCTGTTGTATATGCCTTTTTGTGGTTAATTAGCACATACACTTGCTGCCACAGAGGTTACTGGAGACAAAGTCTTGGGGTTTATTTCTCTCTTCGACAAACAAGTTCCTGTACAGTAACTTGAAACTGCTTGAAGATACTGGATGAGGTTTTCCTTCTGCAAGTTTACTTGCCCATCTAAAGCAGCCAAGGAACACAGAAAGTTTCCTCCTGCAGTTGAAAAATTATTCCTCATTTGTATCTGAACTACTTTGCTCCAATGAAGCATAAATATTATATGTACATACATATTATATTATATGGTACAATGCCCACCACATACTAGTAAATAGCAAGGAATAAGCTCAGTTGCTGGTATCACTATTTGACATCTGGAAAAGCAAAAGCAAAGTAATTGCATTCCAATTCTTTATGTGTGTATGAGCTGTCTCAGAAGGTTTTTGGGGTTTTTTATTTTTTACATTTAGGGGATTTTATATATTTACATTTAGATATCTTCAGGTATTTAGGAGACAGGAATGCTGAGCTCACTTGCAAAGGAGGAGAAAATGTCACCCTTAGCATTTCTCATCCCTTTCAGCTGGCCAAGCCTATTCCTGTGATCAGGTGGTAGCTGTAGTTAGTCTCACATTTATACCATTTTTTGGTATGTTTTCCTGAGGAATAACTTCAAATTAAGCAGTTCTACCAAGCTAGAAAAATTATCACCTGCCCTTGCACTTTGTCTAGTGTGTTCTGACCTCCTGCAGGCCCTATATATCTCAGTCTGTCTCATGCATCAAGCGCTGTCTCAGCTGATCAAGCGTCAAGTCCTTAAAACCATCGCGTCATTCATCTTCATGTTTTGCCAAGGTCAAGCTTGCTGTTGCTCCTCAGCTTATTAAGGCTATGTTTTCCACAAAGCCAGTTGAAAAATGCTCCAATGCTTCATAAAAGTTGGTAAGCAGGTGAACTGGAAGCCACCTGGAAAGGTGAAGATATGATTGTCAAGAAATCCTGTTTTCCAGAAGGCAATGGGATTAATTACTAGTACCTTACAAGTAACCAAAGCAGACTATTGGGATTTTTTGAGTTTAGATTCTCATAATCTGCAATGGGTCTGCATGAGGCAGCTGCTGGCACCTTGTGGTTGCCTTTGGCTCAAGATTTCATGGTAGTTCATCCCCAAATCCCTCATCTACATGCCTGCAGGTGTCATCCAGTTGGATCAGATGTTCTGCCTGACCAAGAATCTGAGATGAAACCTTTCACACTCCTTCCCTCTATGATTAGTTTGAAAGTCATTTGAAGGGACTAATCTGCTGCATGACAGTGACTGCATTCCCTGGTCTTCTCCTGTTGCACTCAGCCACACAAAATGCTGTCCCTTCAAAGATGGGTGTGGAAAAGCAGGGACAAGCTGGTCCCCAAATGCAGCAGCTTGGGTCAGTCTTGCAACATCTATTATCAATTTCATTTGGGAGTAACTCAGATGGGTATTTGTGTGATGTGGGTTTGTTGGGGTTTTTTTACACTGCAAACTGAATTAATAATATTTGCCTTCATAAAAATAATTAAATTCCAAAGTATTATCTACTGAGGTCCTGAAGGCCAAGACTGCAGAAGTGAGAAAAGCTCTCTGCCCCAAAGACTTTCCCTTAACATAAAGCTGGGAAAAACACTCGAGAACAGACATAACCAAACAGCAAAGTAGGCACACACGTACAACATGACCTGGAACACTGAGAACTGCGTGTCTTTGTACATGTATATGGAAGTGGGATGTCACAGTGTTTGTATCTCCTAAAGGGGCACTTGGAGCTAAGTGAGCTGATTTCCCACTAAATCAGTTTCACAGGGTCATTTCATTGTGGCAAGTAGAAGGCCCCAGGAGTCACCTGGCTGGTGTGCTAATGGGCTTTGCTCACTGCGGGCTTCCTATGCCTGTGGGCATGGTGCCGCAAAAATGAGAAAGGGTTGAGAAAGGAGTAAGGGATGGATGAGCCAGAAAAGGGAGAAATGGTCAGGCAGGTGGAGGTGGACAGTAGTCATGAAGAAATTACTGACCAGTCTGTAATAAAATACACACTTTACCCCAGGGGTCTGCAGCAGGGTGTGACTGGAGAGAGGCTAGCAACAAAATGTAATGAGAGTAATTAATATGAGGGGCATATGAGAGCATACTGAGCACTTGGCACTATGAAGACAGATAACTTTAGACACAGAAGATGTTGGGGGCAGGGGGGTGGAAAGCAGCACAAAGAGCCATCAGAGATGCCAAGGGAAGTGTAATTAACACTGAAAGAGGGAATCATGAAAGCAGAGTCATGATGACTCAACAGTGCTGCTTGTCCTCTGCCACTTGGAGGAGGACACTAGCCAGCCGTGGCACAGGCAGTGTTTTCACAGCAGAGCAATGAGATTTTCAGCTTCAGTGACAACCTGGGATGCTCAAAGCTTATGCCTGTCCCAAAGAGCAAAGAGGAGCTCTCTGTAATACCTGCACCCAGTGTTGGTGTCTGAGCCTAAAGTAGAAAATAGAGCTTTTCTAGCTCTAAGAGCTCTGCTTGTGGTTTTTGTATGAGGTTCACACGGAAAAGCAGTTCTTTGCCCTGCCAGAAAGGAGGAAGGCCCCTGGTTGAACTTTTTGCTCTGTGTGCCAGTAGTCCCACCAGCCCTCAGAGAGGCATGCTATAAGGTAACAAAATAAAAGCTTATTTTTTTTTCTGCAGTTTTAACTTTTTCTACCACATGTCTTCTTCCTTGTGGGAATTTCATCAGAATGCATGGTGTCCTTTGGAGGTATGGTACACATTTTTTTCTGAGAGTCACAGGCTCAAAAACCTGTGCTAGCATCAGGCAATTTTGTTTCCTGTCATTTATTACCCTGTTAGTACAAACACTTTTTTTTTCAAAAGCACATAACTTGTGGTCAGCTGCATCTAGTACTACTACACAATTACGGTAAATTTACATTTTACCAGCTGAAATTTCCTGTAAGCCTTCTGTGGGCTAGAAATATAAAATGAAACTAAGCAAACACAGTCTGAAAAATGAGAAATATTATTTTATATTTTGTTTGTTTGTTTGTTTTCCTAACAGTATCTCAGCTGACTGCTGTCCTACCACAACTCGTGACAGGCATGAGAAAAGCATACAGCAAAAAATAATTTCCAAGATATTCGCAGACATTGTCCTCTGTCACAATAAACCCTGATACTCTGCACAGGCTTAGGGATGCGGATGCTTCTGGTGAACAGTCAATTCTGAAGGAGCTTGCAAAAGGTCTGTTTTACTCTGCAATGCTCTAAGCTGTGCATAAGAACAAGAACATCATCATTTCTTACTTGCTATCTCACATTAATATGTGAAGGCATAGTCCCCAAGGCCAGTTGGGTTTGCTTTATTTGAGTTAAACTGAATTGACTGGTGCCATTAGGTATATGTAGTATAAGGTATCAATAAGTATTTAATAGTATATGCAGCTGAAACTTTATTTGGTAGGGCTGCAGCCGTGACTGGAGATTTCTGACTGAGATACATGCAATGAATAATCCTGGTAATGAAAATTAGGGGTTTTCTCCTTTCAAAGAGAAAAAGGAAGGTGATCAGAAGTAGCAGCATCCATATTTCTTGGTCGTTCTCATGTAAATTTTTTTCCTATGTCACCATGTTCACCATCCAGAAGAGAGGAGAATTCAGTTTGTTCAACCTTTTGTTCTCCATTGACTACAGACACCAACAAATGTGCAAAATTTTTTTCTCAGCTGACAAGATTTCCTCAAGCTGATCTTTCATGATCAGGTACTGTGCTGATCCAGGATGGAGTCAGAGACTACTGAACCTTGCAGCCACCAGATGGGCTGAGCACTCAGCCTGCCTGGAAGGCTGAATCCAGACAGCACTGCCTTGACTCAGTTTGTGCCCAGGCTGGCTGATGTAAAGAGATTTGAGGACTTGCCATTCGATCCTGAGTGATGCTTTGCACCAAACTGTGTGGTAGGTGATGATTCAATAATCACATGTGTGAGCTTTCTCTTGGAATTGGGTAAGTGGGTATAGAAACAAGATGCATGGTGCTATATAGTCCCACATCTCTGCTGAACAGTTTCCTTTCTTTGGAGGAAATTGCTTCTGCCATGCAGAGGTACCAGGGAACACTGCATGTTTTCTTCAAAGGGCAACGTGTTTGGGGCTAGGATAGCAGAAAGTTGTGCAGCAAAGGCACTGGCAATACTTTGAACAGGCTGATAGAAATGAAAAGAAAGAAAAACTATTTTATTCTTGGGTGTACTTGCTCATGTTTTAGATATCTTTCCAGTGTGACCTTTTGAATCTGTTTACACATCCCACACGCAGCCTGAGGCAGTGAGGGATGGACTAGATAAGCAGAACTGAGTGGTGTATAGCCATTGCACTCACACCATGCTACCCTCTGCCCAGATGTGTGCCAGGGGCTGACCCAGGCCGGGAATGTGGTGGGGCTTCTCACCCTCACTGGGGCTAGTGTAGAGGCTGTGACCACATGTGCTGGTTTTGGCTGAGGTAGAGTTAATTTTCTTCACAATGACAAGTATGGGACTACATTTTGGACTTGTTCAATGACCAGTGACTTCGTCGTCTCCCACAAGTTCCCAGCTGTTATGTATGACATCTCAGTGTCCCCTGGCCTGGGTTAGATTGGTCATCAAAGGGCTCTTTGCCATCAAGGGCAGCATATGGTGAGCAGCTGTGCCAGGGTGAGAGGGCTGTGAGACAGCCCAGCAGACCTCCTCCCTGATGCGTGGCACTGCAAGCCTTTCTCCCCCTGAGGACCTGGAGTGTTCTCCTTTTCATAGCCATTTTCTGCATCCTGACTCTATGGAAAACCACAGAAGAAACAGTTTCACTAGCTTGATTCCTGGTAAATGAGGAATTTATGGCGGCATGTTGCTATAGTTGTATGCTACAGGGAACAGATTCATAAAGGGGTGTACGGAAAGGCATGGTGTAAATTGATGCCATAGTATTTTTAATTCAGTCACACGGATCTGGCAGTGCAGTTCCCACAGCATCTGCCCTCCTCATGCACAGGGGAAAAAGCTTTCCAAGAAAGTGGATTTCTTCACAGCAGTGTCACAAAATTTGTACGCAACAGAGATTTTTATGGTAGGAGCCTTGTATAGCATAGCTCTTGGACTAAATTCACAAAATCATCATTTGAATATCCATGCACATATGGGCATATATGGATAGCCTAGACTCATACCAGACTCTGCAAACAGGAGATTTTTGGATGCAGTTTCAAAATTTCTGACTGTTCTTTGTTCCAGTAGTAGTAATGGACAAGAGCTGTTCAAAGCTGTAAACTGGCCTGGGCTACAACAGATCTGTCTCCAAGGTCTGTCTCAGCTGCAGGCTCTTTGCTTTCCTCATCACAAGGTGTTACTTCTTAGTGTATAATTAACTTGAAGAGCAGACTTTTATTTTGATTTGGGAGGAGGCGTCTGACACGACAGCACAGTCAGAAGATCTGGCCTCAGCATGTGAAGTAGAAGATGCTTCACTTTTAAAACAGAGTAGCAGGATGATCTGTAAGCAGACATGACAGCTCCAAAGCTGGTGGAGGCCACAGAACAGTTTATAGGAAGAATTCAGTGGTCTCTTCTCCAGCATTTGGTACAGAAATGTAAAAAGAACTTAGTGAAATACATGAGAGATTTGCATCGCACTTTATCAAGTTTCAAAGAAACACAAAAATGCTTTTATACCACACCAAAAACTCACACTAAATATAATTTAGTATTTGGTGTTAAATTGGAAAGAACAGCTCTATAGTTTGCATGTAGAGCTACAATTTAGAAGAACTTGATCCAAGATCTAGCAGGGTCCTTGTACCTTGGGCTAAATGTGCAATTTTAGACTGACCCTTATGTGGAATTAACAAGTGTGAAATCTGATTTCACCCGTTCTGAAATTCAATGACTTTATTATTCCTGACTTAGCTTTCCTTTTCATTCCCCTCAGCTGATGCTTTTAATCCATTCTTAGACTCTTTATCTGATACATCTTTAGTCATACTTTTTCATGTTTTTTCATGCCATATCAGCTACATTCATCGGGGGTTGATAAGCCTGGCCTCAGTTCGTCATGAAAAGACATGGAAAGAGATGATCCTATCCACATATAAAACCACTGCCTTGAAAATGTCCACCTTTCCAAATGATAAATTTGTCTTTTGCTTCTTGTACTCCACTGGAGTAGATGTTCTCAGTCTTTCCAGACTTCTCCCTGACCAGACTCATAGTCAGTACCCCAAACTCATTCAACAGTTAACTGCCATTTTTTGTCTCAATATCCTGACTTTTGTGATACTTGCCCCACCTGTAGCTTCAACTGTTTGTTTAGGCTGAGGATCTTCTTCAGCTTCATGACTTGTCCCTGTAGTTTCTCTGAATGACCAACACCAGCTTCAGTTCAGTAGTGTCAAATGAAATCATGCTTCCTCCTGGATCCAGGCTATCAACCTTTCCTCAGGCCTGCCAGTCAGGTAACTCTTTTGGTCAACTCTCTATGAGTCATCACATCCCAGTTGTCCCCGAGTCTTGTAAACTCTACAGAATATACAAATACACTGCTACCAAACACAACGCTATTTTAATCTACTTTCCTAAAAATTAACAGCCAGGTGTTTAACATCTATTCACTTTCATTCTTGTTCTGTTTCAACACCCTTTTTCTGGCCTTCAGCAATGCACTCTTCTTGTTTATATTGGCTCAAGATATTTCAATCTAAGCATTCTCTGTATGCCTCATGAACCAGGTTCCCATTCTCACTGCATCACTCAGCAGATTTTCCTTTCTCCTTTGTGTCAAAACCTACCTGTATGCATTGGTATGGCTCTTTACCCTCCCTCTCACCTTCTGAGTGCTCTAGAGATGACTTCTATCCCAAAGCCATTTTTCTGTTGCTTCACACATTGAACTGTATCATGGTTATATATAATTTTTGTGAAAAATCCAGGCTGTTTTAGAACCTGATGGTGTTCAGTTTCCAGCACTGTGACAAAGTAGACAGGAGATTCCTCACTCACCTACACATCTGCTGGCTTGGTATAAATTATCAGTAAATAATGTTTTTATTTGGGGGACAAAAGTCTTATAGAACCCCACGTCTGCTTCAGATTGGTCTTCTGAACTCTGTGGAACCATGTTTCAGTCAAAAGCTGATGAAACAAATCTGTGTACACAAATTGGTGAGACCTACTAGACCTACCAATATTTATATATTTTCTTGACTTTTTTGGTAGCAACTCCCCGGGTAAAGAGTTATGAGCACTTACTTGAGGCAGTTGTGCTCATGATATGAAGTCAGCACTGGCCTGTTGGAAGTGGCTTTGAGCCCACAGCCTACTGTATACACAAGACTCGGGAGCAGCCTGTGGTTTCACTAGACATTTTTGTAGCACAAATAACCCCCTCAGAACTGTAGCCTCTGCAATGGGAAAATCGGTTAGCCTCATATGGCACACCCTGATCATGTTTCCCAAGAGCATAGGGCTGAGGCAAAATACTAAAAGATATAACAGCTTCCAGCTGGAAAGTCCTGTGTCTAAAAGCAGAGAACATGAGGCCAGCCCATCTGCCTCAGGAATCCAAAAAGTGGACATTTTTTAGCCAACAGAAATAACAAATTTAGTGAATCTGGGCTATTTTCTACAACTTTTGCACTAGCAGGGAAGTGGAGAAATGAAATGCAAACCTCTCAAGGTTCTTGTAGTTATGAACTTCTCTTGTATATGATCACTCAGCCTTGTTATCTTCACTTTAAGATATCTACCTTACTATCTGTCTCAAGAGGAATAGGAGTGTAATAATAAATATCTAACCCTAATGTATAAGCAACTTGGAATGAAGGAAAGTAAGAAAAAGGCTTTCTTTTTATTTTTATCCTTCTCAAAACTGATCACAATGAAACATTGTGACACAGGCCTCCATCTGGGAAACTCCAAATTCCACCTTAAACAAAATTAAATAAGTCTTTCCAGGTAAACACTAGCACAAAATTTAGAATTTATATAATGTAAATTAACAAATTTGAAAATTCTGCAAAAGTAATTGAATTATTCCCACAGCCTCTGCAGTCCAGATTTCTGTGTCTTGGGAATCCCATTTGCTCAGCAAATAGGCTTAAGGGGATGGTAACCCCAACACTGCAGGGACCATTACTGAAGAATGTGAATATGAGTCATTTCCACCTCAAGTCATACATGTAAGTACTGTTCCAGCCTAATGGCAAATGAGTAAAGAAACCTAGAAAATACAGAATTAATGAAATTACACACTAAATTGCTTTATTAGTGTAAAATATCAAACATGGGTAAATCAATGCGTGTAGGTTTCCACATATGGAAAAACATTATCTTACTTGGAAGACAGGTGAGACCAGGAGAGGAAGGCTTGAGGAGCTAGATGGAAATGTTCAATGAATTCAGCTTCTCCTAAGGTAGCAGTGTGGATGCTGTAATGCTACACACACACACACACATACACANACACACACAAATACACACACACCCCTCATCCTTAGTGGCAGCCCCTGAAGCTGTGCTGATTTACCCCTTGACTGTGGAGGTGATGATTCACCTGGAGCATTAAAGGAGATCATGGCTGAGGCAAATACTCAAGAACACTGTAAATCTAAACCCATTCAACTCCAGCCACATTTGCCTTCTCATTCTTCGGGTGAGAAAACTGTTTTCATGATGTTTGATTGCCCTGCCTTTCTGCATCTGCAATACAGATGTGTCTGAGCAATTTTTAATTGATAGGGGTGATACTTTAATGCGTTGTTTTAAAATCTGATTTTGAAAGGATATGAACCACGAATTTTTTCTTGTAAAGCATTATCAATTAGGTGATACAACCTCTCTCTATGTCCTTGTAATACTAATAACCAGCCTTGACTTGACATTAGCCACTCCTTTTCACTGTTTTCTTTACTGTCTTGGGAAAGTGACCATAAACTGTGTTTTCTTGCCCATATTTTTAATTACTCTATTGTCACTTTGCTGTTATGAGTCAGCCAGACAACATGTTTAATAGCACTGTGACTAATATAGTGCCTTTGTTTCTACAAACAGCTACACCAAAGAGCAGCTAAATAAGATCGTTCCAGTGATACTTTGATGTGTTGCATTTGAAGTCTTTGCTCCTTTGCTGCAAACTGTGCTCATTGCTTAGCTTTGACCACAACTGAGTAAGATCACAGTGGGATTCATTCCTCTTCTTAATAGAAGTTTGTTCACCCCAAAATTTATACAGTTGGCTAAACCATCTCTGCTAGCGAGGGGTCCATCGAGAGCAGGTATGTAATGCTATGTATTAGACACACGCAGGGAATCCAGGGCTGCTTCAAGCCCTACTTGCAGTGAGCTGGGTAGCAATTGCCATCTATTTCACAAGGTCTATGGTTTGGTTTTCTGTTGGTTTAGCCACCTGTGCAAGCTGAAGGCAGGAGGGGGTTGGAGCTGAACTGCATGAAGTGTTCCTGGCAGGTGCTTTGCCACTCAGCCCAGAGGTGAATTTCAGCCCACACAGCTCAGTAATTCTTAAAATTGTGCATCTGCAGGAAAGAAAATTTGGCTTGCCTCTGGCACTCTGAGACAGATGGGGTGATACAAAACCAGGCTATCAGATGGTGGTACTGCCTGGGACCTTTTCTCCTGAATTTTGTTACAGACCTTTCCCTCACCACAGCCTTCTCAAGCACATGAAAGCTAGCATTTCCTTTTCAACGATATTATTTAATCATTAACTCAAGTGTGTAATCCAGGTGATAAATATAAACGAATAAATCCTGCTGCGGAATAGTTGGGTTTGGGGCAAGTTACACGAGTGTATGCACCCCTCAGTAAGATAAAATTTTGTGTGCCAGTACTTTGGGGTGGCAAAGCAGGATGATAGTGAAAAGGAAATTCATCTTTCTTCTTGAGCTAACCCTCAGTCAGATATTTTTAAGCTCAAGACCATCTATCCTCTCTCACTCCTTCTTGGAGGTGAAAAACAGTAACAGTGCTATTCTGTCAGAATAGCAGAAGCTACTTGGATGCTAAATTTGTTATACCCGTCTTTGCATATTCTTGTGGCTGAAAAGGCATTGTCTCTTCTAGCTCAAATGTAGACAAACTGAGAGTAACTACCAGGAAGAAAACAGTAACAGCAAAAAGGAGCAAAACCCACAGACTTTCCTCTGAAGAACAAACCAATTAGCTACAGGTAAGAAATAGCCAGACAAGGAGCAAAACTCCCACACTTAAATGGTAGACTCATTTTTTCTTACGTGAGTAAGAATCTCTCCAAATAATGGATTCCACAAAAGATGATAGGGACAGAGCATTACAATACCAGCTCAACTGAATTAGCTGCCAATATTTGATAGGAGCTTATAAGGTGCTAATAAATTTCATAAACCCAGGGTGAAAGTGGGTTTGATAAAACAGAATAAAGAACAGAGAGATTAGAAGTATCACAAAACAGTCAAATAATTATTTTTAGAAATGGCTAAAGTATGTGGCTGAATAATGTGCAGTTCTCTTAAGATATGGGATGGCCGAAGGTAGAGAAAGGATGGTTTAGACTTTCCTGAAAATAGACAGGTATTAATATGTATTCATGTTTGTATAAATACAAACACACACACATTCTTCAGACAGAGATTTCCTTTGTGTTCAGCCAGCATTATCTAGGTCACATCCCATGGGAAGCAGTAAGCCCTGAAAAGAGATCCATAGGAAATGATGAGTTTTGGCCCTAGTCACAGATTCAGGAAGGCTGGGCTCTGGGAAACGTCAAGCAGTGTAAAAAAATCAGGGAACTTTCCTGGGAGGGGGAGAAAATAAGTCACAGAGAGAAAAGTGACTGGTTAGAAAGAAAACATAGCAAAGCAATGGAAACTTGAACCAGAAACAAGGACTGAGGAAGAAGGTTGAGTCCAAAGCCTTGCTCATTTACCTATCTGAATCACTGAGCGAATGCTCAGCCGTAGATTGTTTACTCTGAATTTAAGATCAGAGAAGATACAAGGAAACACAGGCACCAGGTGGAGCAGAACTATATATGTGGGAAGAGGGTCAGGGCAGATGTGTTTCATATTTTGTCCTACCCAGAGGGAAGTGCTGACTCAGACTGAGATCCTAACTTAGTATTTCCTAAGATCCCTGCCACATCACTGTTTTGCACTTTCAGAAATGCTCCTCAGAGAAGTGCACACAAGCATGTCCTGGAAATTACAGATCATCCTGACGAAGAAATCAAAAAGAAGTCTGCCCAGTATTAAATATGTCCTCTTGAAAATTCTGCTTCTGTATTGTCAATCATTTTCTCACCATTTCAGAAAGTTTATCAGAAAAGCCCCTTTGGAGTAGAAGATGGCCAAGCAAAATTGAAAACCTATGAATTGATGTTGTACATGGTCTAAAAAAATAAAAAATATGTGAAATGAGCGCTGCATGAATTAAAAGGGTGCCTAGGGCTATTAAAAATTGTGGAAGTAGCACAGCTATTCCTTAACTTCAGTCAGAGTCAGGCCAGACAGTGCTTCTCACACCCTCAAAGAGCACCTTTGGCTTGAGACAGAGCTTTCAGTAAGTGGGTTCCACAGGTAGTCAAACACCATTTCTGAAAAATGTGCAAATTTAAGTTTGGGGTTGGTTTTGTTTGGGTTGGGGTTTTTTTAATGGTATGTGAAAGGCTTGTTGAGAAGCAATTTCTGTCACTGAACAGGAACTACTTAGCTGAAGTGACTTTTATTTTTCATCTGGGACTTTGTTTTTCTCTATGCAGATTAAGATATTTATTTTGTCCATCTCTGTGTAGCTTATTTTTGATATAGGCACAAATGCATGAAAATTTTTTCTTTTAACTGCTGTTCTTTCCCTACAGAGTGTTCATGTATCATTTGTGTGGTTGGTCTACACACAATTTTAGAATTCGTAAGAATTTTCTGAAATGAAGAGCTAGCTTACTAAGACCAGCTCAAGGTTTTAAAATGAATAGTTTTTTCCGTTTATATCCATGTCACTAGCCACTTGTGATAAACACCATCTGAAAACCACATCAATTTTTTCAGCATCTAAGAAGCAAATGATTCTTACAAAGTCCATGGAAAAAACCCCAGTTACTAGATAGGTAATGTGAATTTCACCACCTGGACTTTTGGATTCATTGTTTGGTTGTGTCAGATGAAAAATCACAACAATTTGTTAATTCATACATAATTTTTATTAAATTGCTCTGTTGATGAACAAACTAAGCACATGAATGACATAGGGCAGTCGACAGCATTTTAAGTATTTTCTAGAAGTCTCTGAGAGGTACTGTATGCATTTTAAATTAATCATTTTATGCTATTTTATGTAACTTGAGACTTTTGTCATTTATCAATAAATTATTGCCTTTCCATAAATCCACAGCCACTTTATTCCAAACATTTTTCCACTGTCCTAAATAAGGGAAAGGACTTCAGCCTATTTATTTGTAATCAAAACCAAAACAGTTTAGCTTTACAGTGAGTAAAAAAATCTTTCCATCATTGAGTAAAAGGTGTTGCCTGAGTGGCTGGAGTGGCCAAAAGAGAAGCATGATTCAGGAACCAAAAGCTAGTAAGGCTGGACCATCCAAATTAAATAAAGCCCATGGTGTGTAGTGGGTTTCTGATGATGTGAAGCAACTCACATTCTTCATCATTCTCAAGACTGTATACCAGGTTCAAATGTGAGGAATTTTGAGACTATTTAGGGAAAACAGGAATATTCTCAGCAAATAATGTGAACATTGCTGATTGATTTTGATACAAATTCATTAAAGTGCAGGATCTATTTTAAACTCAGCCTCTTCTATACTTCCTCATCTATTAGAGTCATTTGTTTGGGCCCTCCACTCTAGTTATGAGGGTTTTTATTTTAAAAAAGCAGCTTATATTGATATCCAGAATCCAGTTTCCCAATTCCAATCACTTTTAAATCAAAAGGAATCTTTCCATTGGCTTTTGTGAATTTTTAAATCAATCAACCTGTAACAGAAACCTCAAGCAGCACCAACTGCACAAGGAATTATATACTTCAAGTGAACAGCATACCACTGAATTTTCACTAGAGATAGTAAAGAACTGTACATGGTTATTGCAATAAATTGGGTAAGAGGGAGTTCTCTAGCATTTGTTCAGCCTGATAGCCTAATTTTCAATATAGGTAAGTATTTCAAACTCAATTTATCATCATGGTTTCTTGAAATAGTGTAATCATGTAGCTCAAGTGGGGAGAAAATATCTTATAAATTCCTGAAAATAAATTTTAATTGCTAGAGCAGCATTATTTGCATAGTGTTTCTGTTCAATAATCCTTCTAAAGATGCAGTGAAAGTGGGAAGTCTAGATTTGTCCTTATAAGGTCATAAATCATTGATGTCTTCAGTTTTTAAGGATGCAGCCAGAAATCTATGGAGGAGGACACGGGATGATAATGCAGGAAAACATGAAAGTGGACTGAGGACAGTTGTGCGCACCACAGAGGGACAGTTGCCAGTTAGCAACACGTTTGACCTTCAGGAATCTATCAGAAGGGTGACTGTGGGGGGGAATTTCCTTACCTCTGGTGACATTAACAGGCTTAGGATAAAATAAAATCATGAATTGTGGAATGACTTTCCTTCAGTGTCATTGGCTTTGGGTTCATTGTACATGATGATACATTTCTCAAGAAAACTTCTCTCTGGAAGTGTTTATGCACAGAGATATATTTTATTGCATCTTTTTGATAACATAGATCCAATCTGTGAAGAAGTACTGAGTGTAATTTGTTCCTGTTAAACTCACAACCTTGAGTTAATTTAGAGACCAGATTCGCCTGGCTGGTTTTCTTTCTGTTTTATAAGGTCAAGGTCATCTTTAACCAATGAAATAGAGGGAAATCTCACAAATGATATGTTTGCCTGTGAGACCAGTGAGCATGGAGTGATGCAGGAGGTTACTCACCACTTTGTGCAATGGGGAATGGGGCCTTCTTTGATTCTAGTTTCCCTCTGGATAATGTGACCACCATACAGACACAGCTGGTTTTGCTATGGCTCAAGGAACTACTCTACTTTTTTCTGCAGGTAGATTTTTGGCATACAGCTTCCTTATCGCTTTCCAGGAAGTCTCTGCTTACTGTGAGAGGGAACTGTGGAAATAAGAGAATGAAAGAGGTAGCTGGAAGACAAATGGCCTTATTTTGCTATCTTGCATGAGGACCAACAGCTAGATAAGACACCCAGAAGTAATATTTTTGCTCTTGCAAGGCCACTGTGCTGCTCCTCACCTACTTCAGCAGCCTACATACATCCCATGCATTGCAGAAGTTGTTGTCATCACTCTACCCCACACAAGACAACAAAAAGGTGAGAGGTTTTGTATGATTAGCTATTTTTGGCCTGAAATCCCACACCCGTCTGACAAGATTGGGTTTTTACGCCTCCAGACCTTTTTACACTTTTTTATTATTTCTACTTACCACTGACAAAAAAATAATCCCATGGTCACTCCTAGACTAGTGGAGGAAGATGATGGCAAGGACAGATTTGAGCTGACAGCCCTCACTAAGGAGTCCTGCAGGACTTAAGGGTAAAATAGCTGAACTACAGATTTTGGGGCGTGCAGGATCCAACCCACTCTTGAGTCTGCCCCTACACTAGGGATGCACAACGTGGGCTTCTTGGATACTAATTTTCTAAAAAGCCTCGGGGGAATTCCGGAAAACTGCAAACCAGTAAAACTGACATCCTTACTGCACAGTACAAAGACAGAGAGGGCCCATGGATAAATGTGGTGCAAAAGGAAATGGTAAATATTGTGACTTTTGTGACATGATATACCACACTTCTTGTTTATAGTAGAGTTTCATGAAGAGTCAGGGAATATATACAAGGGGGAGAGAAAACGCCACCATGTCTTTGAGCTTCAAAAGAAGCCATGATGAGTATCACTCTAAAGCTACCAAAGAAGTTGAACTATTACATGATAAGAAACTCCTCACATAAATATGCAATTGGTTAAAATATAAGAAAAAAGGAGCAGGAATCAGTGAATGGTTTTTGCAGCTAAGTGCATTCAGTCATGCGAGGCCAATGGGGTCTGTGCCATTGGTCATGCATTGGAATAGGCTGCACAAGGAAGTGCTGGGATCACCACCCCTGTAAGTATTCCAAAGGCATAGAGATGTGACACTTGGGGATACGGTTTAGGGGTGAACACAGTGGTATTGCATTAACAGTTGGACTCCATGGTCCTAGAGATCTTTTCCAACCTTAATAAGACCATGATTTAAAATGTAGCCATCAGCAGTTTGAGAAACAGGGGGAGTTGTGAATTAAGTTTGCTGATGTACTGGGTTATTCATGTTAACTTAGCCATTCATATTTGCAATCAGATTTGGTGATGTAGTAAACTATTAATAGTCATAATTAAGTTTGCTGATGTACTAAGTTATGCAGGATACAGAGAGGAGATCCAGCCCCAGAAAACTATTAAAAGACTTCAAAATACAGAGTTATAAGGTGATAAAATGGAAGATTAAAATCAGGGCTGATAGTATGCAGGAATAGAGAGTAAGAACAGAATAAATGTGCTACAGAAGTGATGCATAAAACAAAGTGAGATTCTCAGACAATTGTTTTTCCTTTTGACTTTTTCCCTTTCTAATTTTAACTACTAAATAGTAGATAATATCTTTTCACTCCCAAGCATGCACATATATTAACACTCTCAGACTGTGTAGGTGGAAGAAATTGCACCTACCTTCAGTCAAAAATGGCCAAAGTTTCTGCTATGTTTTTCTGTAGAAATAGTTATGGTAGCCATTAAAATTAATTTCACTCTTACATTTAGCTTAGCTGGAAGTGCCTTCCTTACTTGGATATTGTGAGGAATGACATAGAAAAGGAGATCCCGGACTCCTGTGAATGTCAGAGAAGAGATGACAGGTTTTCATGTTAAAAGTGATTCACCTAATTTGTAAAGTATACAATTACATACCACACAAAAAAGGAATGGGATGGGATGGAAAAAATACGGTTTTGTAGAGGCTGATTTTTATGATATTCTTCTCTACCACTATTGTCACAGTAACAGAAGAAAGTGAGGAATGTTCAGCAGTTTATCTTAAGCATTCTGTAGAAATTGCACAGACTTACCATGGGCAGAGAAAGGTCAGGTCAATATGAGAAACTTATTCTTCAGATTTCTTTGAATGGTTAGGTAACTGTAGTAGCACTGGTGAATCTCTACAACGTCTGGTGTTAGGTTTAACATGAAAGGTTTCAAGTTGCTTTAAAAAAATCCAGTTGGAAATAAGGATACTTTGGAGGGAAAAAAAAGAAGGAAAAAAATCCAACTAATCGACTAAACAAATAAAAAACCAAACCACCAAACTACTGAAATGAGAATACACAAGCACTTTTTGTCAGCATTTCACTTGCATCTCCCATGCATATGCATGCCTGTGATGAATATAAACGAGAACAGCTGTTTCCTTCAAAATCAGTTTGAGTCTCCAGGATCACAGAGTAACTTTGTTAGACTGTCAAATGTGGATATGAAGGCATCTTGCACCAGGGGAGACAGCTGAGTCCATAGGAGTAGGAATGGTGCAACAATGACAACGAAACTTGTAGGATTTGCTGCAACTAAACTTCAGGCATGATGTGGTGCTATTTCTGGATTTTGCTGATTCAGTCAGATCTCAGTGGGTAGTCAGAAGTCTCATGGCAGGAATGTCAAGGAGAATCTGCCCCATTCCCAGTCAGTTCAGCCAGTCTACCCCCAGACAGTTTGCATGGCAAAGCCCTAAGGACCCGAGAATTCGGAAGCCTGTGAGACTGGCCCGAGTTACCCCAGGCCTCCAGCTTACACCACTTGCAGAGAGCCCAGCAGATGGGCTGAGCTCAGTCTGGGCTCTGTAACTTTGACATGCAGAGAAATTTGAGAGTGTTTTTTTCTCTAAAACCAGAGTAACAACAAATTTCAAATGATCAGTGCCTTCTCACAAGCAAAATGTTTTCTCAAACAGATATAACAAAAACTTGAGAATCTTAGACTCCTCTGCATTATTTCTTTAAAAACATTATTCTTTCCTAAGTCTTGGACAGACAGGAGGAAAATATGTTTTATATGCCTGGGCAGGACCATCCTTTGTAAAAATGTAGAAAAAAATTAGCGTTTTACTTTTCACAGAGATGATGATGAAGAAACATGAAAACACACTTTAAAATTTTATTTATTTATTTAATATTCACATTTCAAGAAGTCTCTATCAAAAAATCCAAAGTTTTTAATAATATTCCAGTGCAAAAATATAGTCCTTGAGATAAAAACTTCCATACTATTGCCTCCAAATAAATAAAATTACAACAGACACATTTGAATGGTTCAGTACAAAAAAATACTCAATAGAGATTTTTAAAACCTGAGAGTTTAAGTTAAGTCAGTGCAATACAGTTAGTCACATTCTCTTGAGATACTAAGTAGACTGCCCTCCTGGTAACTTCAGTGCATAATAATAATAATGGTAACCAGTAATTAATCATCAATCCTCTAGTTCAGAAGTGTGCTTCAACATTTGCTTATTTTTAAGCAAATCTACTTGCTTGATTTGGATTTAGATATGTTTAGTAGTAAGCAGACATAAATATGTTTTCCTGAATACAGTAACTTCCCTGTACTGGTGCTTGTCTCTCCATGCCAAATAGATGAGACTTATCTTATAACATCCCTCTCTCAAGACAGCACCAGATGGAAAGCTGGGTACCATATCATGTCATTTGAAGATTTCCCTGTGGAAATTGGGTAAACATTGCCTCATTCTGTATTTTCAGGTCAACAAACATACAAAAAATAGACAGGATTTTAAGACAAAGTCATCTCTTATATAATATTAGGGAGTATAAATACTTTGATTAGTATTTCTTTATAAATAATTATTTAAGATACTTAAATATTAATAAATAAATGTATTTAAAATCAATAGAAAGACTGAAATAAAAAAATTCTTGTCACAACAAGATTTGCACGGTAGCTTGGTACAAAAGATTAGATGGCATTAGCATTTGCGCAGCCTCTGAAACTGGCTTCTTTTTCTTTTGTGGGAACTTGAGGTATCCCCCAGTTTTTGTAAGACGCTGAACAGCTCATTCACAGCCTTGCGCTGAATTTTCAAGTCACTCATCTGTAATAAGTAAGAAACAAATGGAACAGAAGTCATGCCAAGAGCTATAATTGTTTACTGATCACAGCCTGCAGGGATATCCTGCTACCAGGGTAAAATAGAAGGACATCTGTGATTTTCAATTCCCTGCTACCTAATTCCCACAACAAAGAGCCACTTTGTCACAGATTTTTGTTTCCCACTTTCTGTGCTACTTTGCAACCTGCCACAGACCAGCCATACTCTGTGAAACAGAGCTACCCTGTAGTTAAAAGCAGCTGATTCCACTGGGGCATTGTCTGCAGACCTCTGTGGAGGCTGGTGGTTTGTGCCATTGGCACGAGCACCATGAGCCAAGCGCTCCCACAGCTGCAGAGCATTCCATAGACGGGAATAACTTCCCCAACCAATTTCTATGCCACAAACGGCTGTGTCAGTGGCAGCTCTGGAGTACAGACTGTGTGACAGGGCTGCCAGCACATCTGTGCCAGATTGCAGCAAGACTCAGCACCACCCCACACTGTAGACCTGCAGCAGCCCCCGCAGCTAGAAATGTTTGGTTTTCCAGTGTGAACTGAGCTAGACAAGGATTACCATATAGGTTACTGAAGTGTTACTGGTTTGAATCACACTCAAACTACAGCTGGAAAATATAACATCATGAGCTTTGGAGGCAAAGGAAGAGCCTTACCTGAAGATTTGTCAGGTCCTTGAGATCTTCTATCTTCTTTGAGCCATCAGAAAGGCTTTCTTTCAGAGTATGGAGCTCCTCAGATATGTTCCTGATGTGAGCCTTTGACCTGTCAGTGTTTTCAAGCATTTTCAAGTACATGGAAATAATCTGACTGAGGATGATCCTTTTTTCATTTCTCTGTTGAAGAATACAGTCAAAAAGAAAGGTCTGTGAGTGCTGATCAGCATGGAAAGGAAGGAAGATAGAACACAGCATACAGGGGTTCTCTGTCGCTTGAAACAAGATAACAAAGATGTTGTTGCAATGCATCTCCCGGGCTTGGCTCTACCTCGGGGTCAGTTCATGGCGCAGTATAAAGCTTTTTTGTGGGGATTTTGGTCTCATTTCCAAGCTACTGAAGAGAACTCCGCTCGTGTTCATTCTACCGCAGCTGATTACGCTGGTTCTGGGAGCTGCTTTGTATCAAAAGTGCCCTACAAAGCACCTGAGATGCTTCATCGTATCTGGTTTTGACTCACCTCTGTCCAGCTTGACAGCCTCTCTGTAAAAATAGGTCCACCATCAGCTACATCAGAATGACTCGAGTTCTGCGAAAAAGAGCAAACGTATCTATTATACAAACAATATTTATCACAAGGCAAATTTGTGTTCTTTATTCAAATGAGCAGCAAAATTCTGATTATTGCACATCTGGCCTATAGCTATCACAATGCTTTCAGTTTTCTAACCACCAAATCCCATTGCTTGGCTGCCTGGTATCAGAAGTGGTATTAATCCACTTTTCAATGTCTTCTCCTGCTATAACTCATCTGAATAGATGTGTTTGGCACATCTATTTTCCCAAATGTTCCCTGTAAGTTTTGCTGTTGACAAATGAAAATACAAGCTCGTAAGCACAGCAACTGGCTAGAAAATCACTAGGTCTGATCTTGGCATGTTTTCTGGTAAATCAAAGTCCAGCAGTTTGTAATCTATAACCTTAAATTCATACAGTCTCAGTAAAATCTCACATGGAACAAGAATGAACTGGTTTTACTGTAACTTGCAGAACTGGAGAACATCCCAGTAACCCACAGTCAGGCATGCGGATATGCAAGATTAGTGGGCTAATCTGAGAGGCTCACAGGGATGGAGTTTAACCATCAGATGTTAGCAACTGGTTGTAGGAAACAAAGAGCAATACAACTCTCCTACCAAGGAAAGGCAAAGTGAATCATTTCCTCTTCTGTGTGTCTTTTTTTCCTTTTTGTATACAGCAGTGACTATTTCCTTCTTTTGCCTGCTCAGTAATTTAAATACAGTGAAAGGAAAACTTGCAGTCTGACAGAAACCTCCTAGGCTGATTGGCTCCCCCTGCTGAGCACACTACCAAACTGATTTTTTCTACTTCTGCAAGGTGGGGAGCACCTGCTGTAGAGCAAACTTAATGTCCGTGCAAAAAAGCTCACCATGGCTCAGGATCTCTTCAACAGGGTTATATACATTCTCGTAAGACTCTCTCTGGTCTACGCTAATGACAAATTTAAGATATCATGCCAATTTTACAGCGAGTTTCCTGCAAATACTGAAGTATCACACTAATCTTTACCACTTCAGGGTGGTTCTCTGACTACTGAATTTCAACTGTCATTTGCCCAAATTTATGACAAAATCATGGAAAAATCGGAGCTGAAAATAGGAGCAAACTCTTGAAGTTTTTTCCATGCATTTAGAGGGAAAAAAACCCCAACAAAAATGTATTGAAAATAAAAGCTGTTAATTAAAAGTGACTCTATTGTAGATCTGCTGTCTCTGTGACTAATCCCTGCTGAATTCAGCTGTGTACTACTTTAATGCCTCCCAGATGAAGATTGGTGAATTAACATTACAGTTATCAAGTTACCAAAATTCTATTTGCCAAGAAAGAATATCATGCCAGATTACATTCCCATGCCAGATCATAGTCACACATGTGAAAGTAAAATGACTGGAGGATGCAAAAGAATAAGAAGTAGGAATCACCTTTGAGCAACACACTACTACAACTTAAAATAAGTAGCAAATGCATTTGTTAAAACAAATGTTCATTTCCAATTTGTTTATATTGCTAACTAGTACTAAATCTCCCATTAACATCGCTAACATAAAATTTAAAAAGTCAGTAAATTGCATCTAGTCAGAACTGAATAAAGATTCATATATTCACCATAAATTGCATTAAGATTTCTTGTTACAAAATATTCCATGTAATTAAGGCTGACTTGAGCTAGGAGAAGCTGTTGTGAAAGAAAGAACATCCCTGAAATAAATGCAAATTACTACAGTAACTATGACTATTGAAAAACTGAATCAGGTTAACAAAAGAGCTTAGTAAAACAAAAGAAATTATCCATATTCTTGAAAAAAAAAAGGTGTGATCAAAAGTTACTTCCACGATTACCCTCTTTTGGTACATATTCATTATGTCAAGCAATGCTCAAGTTTGAACTATATGTAAAGCACAAGCAGCAGAAGAGAAATGCAGTAGAAGACTATACTTACAAAATCAGCTTTCAGTTTGTCTATATCATTTTGAAGTTGAAGAAGATTCAATCTATTTTCAACATGTCCAAAAGAAATCATAATAATAGACAGAACAAACAAGCTGTAGGTTTGGAAAGCCATTTTCTTGGTGATGATTCAGTTAAACTGCTCAGATAAGTTCTGGGAGAACAGGTCTAAGAGCAGAGAGCTTCAACTTCTAATAGTTAGATCTTCTATTAGAAGCAAGTAGACGACTGAACTTCATCAGCCTGTCAGTGATATTTATACCTGGTCTTGAAATTTTTTTATTTCATCATCACAGGCTGTGTGTATTTAAACAAGATAGTGTTAGATAAGAACGCTTAATTTTTTTGGCTAATCAAGGGAATCCCTCGAAAGCGTCTTTGTTAAAGCATGGTCCTGGAAAAATCTTCAGTGGTTCATCAACAGGTGACGTTTACGTGGCAGATTCTGAAGTTTCTTTTACACGTGGTTGGGGAAAAGGAGAAAATTACCATACTGTTCGAGGAGTGTGTATTGTGGCTCAAACCTATTCTTAGACACCATCTGAAAAAAACCCCTTATCTTGTGGTTAAAGGGTCAGTGCAACAGTCAACTCATTTCTGGTATTCTTTTAAAGTAACCGCTGAGTTTGCCATGATGTTCTATACTGACACTTAGAGATTTAAACATTCTTTCTACTGCTGTCCTTTTGTGAAACACTGTTTGCATCCTTTCCATGGTCTGAAGTGCACTTCTGCTGCTTTTGCATTCTTCACCTCCAGATTCAGAATAGGACAAACGAGGTTCCAGCATGAATGCAGTGATGTATAATTTTAAATTCCTCTATGGTTGTCTACTATCTGTGGGAGCAGAGTATTTAGTACTTAAGACACTCATTTCTACTTGGCAAATTAAAATTCCCCAGTGCCATTTCACTTGCCCTAATGTGTGTAGAATATGAAAACGGACATGGATGAAAACAAGCCCCACTGAAGAAGACAGACAGGATGGTCTCCAAGTGCACACAGAGCCCTGAAACAACAGTATTGAGGATAGCTGGGGAAGATGTTTTTGTATAGGAACTAAACTCTGCTTTGATGGATATAATGGGAAAAGAGCTTACTCTGAAGAGTCTTATGAAGAAATCAGATAATTTTAAGCTGCAGTACATGAATAGAGGGTAGGCTTCCCTTGGAGCCTACAAGGGAAAGAAAGAAAGGAGGGGCCCATAGGGAAAAGAAAAGAGAGAGAATCAGGAAGAGGGCGCTTGTGGGCTCAGTTCACACAGGCTGCAAGTGGAAGATGTCTGTAGCTTATCAGAAACAGATGAAAATTAATGTGGTTCCCAACAGGTAAGATTAGAACTCTCCATCTCAGCCCCACATGACTCTTTGGATATTCCTTGGAAGAAACTCTCCCTTTCCCCAGCAGCTCCTTCCAGCTCAGCTAATGACCTCTAATGCCATCAAATCTTTATCATTTGCCGCTTGAAAGAGGACCTCCACCTGTGGAATAGACCTAGACTACTACCACCAGGGAAATGGCCAGTTTTCAGGGAGAAGAACCAAATTTCACCAACCATGGCAGGCCCAAAAGCTGCATGCTAGAACTCCCTGGGAACAGCAGCACAGACAGGTGGGACACATCTCACAACAGACGTGATACTGCACAACAGTTAGTGCTGTAATCTGCTTGAGGTAGTAACACTATGCAATGCACATCTTGGTTTTAGTTTAAGAAGCTAAAACTGGTTAAGCAATAACTTAATTGCTGTAATTGTTGACATGAAGGTAAGGTAATAGTGCTATTGAAGGATGCTTCAAAGCACTGTAAACAAATGCAAAGTTAACATGCCAACCCGCAGCAGAGAGGTTGGACTAGACGATCTTCAAAAGTCCCTTCCAACTCAAACCATTTTCATTCCGTAATTCTGTGCTAGAAATTAGAATAATAGAATAATTTCCTTTGGAAAAGACCCTTAAGCTCATCGAGGGCATCGAATTGAAGTGGTCCTTCTGTGAGACTCCATAGTCACAGCTGGATTATCATCTGGTCCAAACACAGAAGGAAGTGAAACCAAGGCATTTTTTCATTTTGCTGCCTGGAAGTCATCTGACTCTTCATGCAAAGCAGAGGTTTCACACCCTTCTGTTCATGCAACACCTTACACCAAATACCCGAAGATGCCCTTGCAAAGTCATGTCAGATTTCACTATGACCACTGATTACAGCTTTTACCCTTTCATTTTTTGTTTTATGCATACTCCTCAGAGTGCTGAGTGGTTTAATCAGCAACTCCCCTTGCCAGTTCAGCAGATCCCTGCCCTGACTTTCATTTCTCTAAAGCACGGTGGCTTTCTCTATTATCACTGCCCAAGGAAAGCAGCCCATGGTTGGAAAAACCTCTCTGAGTTGTCGTTTTGACCTTATATCACACTTCACCTCTTAGTCTCCCTTTCTTACAAAGCAGCAGAAATAATTTCTTTGTTTCCTCCTTCACAGTGCTGGGGCGGTGGAGGGGGGGTTGGCACATCTGAGGGTGTTAAGTGATTAAACTTTGCCCACACATTGTACCAGTGCTATGTAATTACTAAACATTGTTATTCATGTTGCTATGATTTGCAAAGTAGGTGTCTTGATAATCAGGCTTCATGACTAAGGGGGACTTAAGGGGACTTACAAGAAAGCAGGAGAGGGACTTTTTACAAGAGCATGTAGATAGGACAGGGGGAATGGCTTCAGACTGTCGGAGAGAAAGTTTTTATTATGGTTTCGGAAGAAACTCTTTACTGTGAAGGTGGTGAGACACTGGAACATCGCCCAGAGATGTTGTGGATTCCCTATCCCTGGAAGAGTTCAAGGCCAGGTTGGATGGGTATCTGAGTGACCTGGTCTAGTGGAAGGTTCCCTGCCCATGTAGTTGGAACTACATGATCTTTAAAGTCTCTTTCAACCCAAACCTTTCTATGATCCTATGAATTTGCAACTGACCATTACAAACATACTGTAACACTGTCATATCCGCTGCCAAAAAAACCCCAAAAAACCCAAAGAACAAAAACCCCCAAACCAATAAACGAAACGACAATCAAACCAAACAAAAATCAAAATCAAAAATAAAATAAAAAGAACCAACCCACCACCCTCCTACAGATAAGGATATACTTCATCAGTGCTACACATCATGGGGGATATAATTGTCTACTCCTTGTGACCACTGGAACTCTGTGATTTAGAAGATGCTTCCAGTGATTAGTAAGGATAATGTTGGCACAAGTCATCTACTTTGCTTTGTAAGATAAAATTTCAGGGTAGAGGGAAGTTCTGAAATGCTCAAAATTAACTGTTTTGACATTTTTCTAAACAAAATTTCAGCCCGTTCCAAGGCCACTTTGGAGATTATATTGTTTGAGAGGATTGGAAAACCAGTTTGTACCATCTAAAATATGACACAAGAAAGGCCCTTTGGCCTCCATTACATACTTCTGTCTGGAAGCAAATGGCAATGGGAAAAAGCACATTATTGATCCCTCTTTCCTCTCAAAAATTTCTCACACGCATTAGCTGTTGAGTCTTCCAAAGAAAGGGAAGGAAGAAGAAACTAACACTCAGTGGTATTAGAGGTATAGAGAGACAGACGTCCAAATAGATAATGAGCTGGCGGGTACAACTTGAAGTGATTACAGTGTAAGTTCAAAATTACTAAAATCTTGGTACTTTGACTTACACAAGACATCTGTTTCATACTTTCCTTCAGTTTTTTAATTTGGTAAGCCCATGCAGGAGTTCCCCACCAAACACTAATGATTCCTTTCCGAATTAGCAACAGGAAATAATTACCCCTCAGGGTCTGAACACTCATCTATCCTGTAAGTAAGTGTTCAAGCTTTTGATTTGTCCAAGAAGAAGAAGATAGTCAGGAATAATTGTTCTGGACTGGCCTTTCTCAAACACTACAGTGGACTTTCTGGAAATTCCTAACTGTGTCACAATCAGCTTTATATTGTCTAAACACTCCAGTAATAACATAATAGGATTCAGGATGCGTGTTAAAATAATTTTCTGGAGTTGACAACAAATATTTTCCTCAGAACATCTGTTTTCATTGAGAGCTGTTCATGTCCCTGTTTCTAAAATTAGCATAATACTGTCTTCCTTTTCTTTTCCTTGAAAGACTGTTGAATTGATGTATATGAGGAATTCTGAGCCTGGAAAGAGAGACCTAAAACACGTCTTCTCATTGCTAATTGTGCATGGACTGCAATATGTAAAGGAAAGCAAAGTTTCCTTCAGGTTTCTTGTGCCGTATTTCAAGTTGGTACAAACTGGTTTTCCAGCTTTCCAAAGAAACACAGTGTACATGTATGAATGATTTAGAAACTATAAGCTACCAGTAAGAGCTAACCATGAGAAAAGCAGGTGAAATTCAAAAATACTCTTTTACTTGTAGTAAAGTATGGAAAAAATTATGCCAATGTAGAAGACAGTGATGGACAAACGTGGTGTACGTTTTTACTCTATACTTCTATTGTCTGGAATCTTTCCACATACCCAAATCCTGATTGAAATCTATTGCCCATCAAATAGAATAAAACTCTAAATCTTATTAAATTTTAGTTTAAGTCCATGTCAGTGGAAAAGCAGCACAACTGTTTGCACAGCAGCAGTCTAAAGTATGGCTGGTGTAATACGTCCTGTGCTACAACCATAGTGTCTACAGGTTTTTCTACATAAAATCTTCCATTTTCACCTGCTCTTCTTCGTTATTCCAAGAGGAATAAAACACTCTTGAAAGTGTGTCCTCACCATAATATCCTTTGGAGGTACTGCCTGTTATGAGAATTATATCATGGATCTTACAGTATTTGTTTCCACTTTAAAGCACCAGATTCTTGTTTTATATGATTTCATGAATCTTGGGATATATTTTAGAGTTTTGGGGTCGGGATTTTTTTTTCAATCACTTTTTAATCTGTACGGTTGCAGGGAAAGAACAGAAAACATGAACTTCTAAAAGCTGAATAAAACTAACAGAAAAAAATATTATTTATACACAATTGTTTCAAAGTTTTTTCCTAATATTTCTGAAATACTTCTGCCTAGGCTTTTTAGGTACTAGCACCTACAACATTCATATTGTTGATTTTTAATGTTAAGCAGGCAATGGTATCTATCCCATCCAATCACTACAACATACTGATTTCAGATAAGGCACATTGTGCCTTGGTGGATATGAAGCGTTCTACAAAATAAAGATATATTTTATTAAAATAGTTCTCCCCAAAGTGATCTTCTGAAGTTTTTTAATTCTTCCGTTCCTTCCAGCTCAGAATATGCTATGATTCTGTGATTCTCTGATAGCCCTGCTCTTCACAAGACCAGCATGCTAGTATTATGATAAGCTTTTCCACAAATATTTCCATTGCATTCAAGGTAATATTTTAATTCACTTTGAGAGAGCTAATTCACGGAGAAAACAATTCCACTGTAATTTGGCCTGTCTTCTGTGGTTCTGACTTTCTGATGTTTCCTGTAAATATATATGTATACATCTACCGTTGCTGTACGATACTGATAGAAAAAATGTTTTGCTCAGAGTGTCCTTCCCCAGTTCCCAGTAAATGACTTCATGTTTTTCTCCATACATCAACTCTCCGTACAGAGACCTCTTCTATTTTCTCAGTCTGTTACTGAGTTTCATTTTCATAGGATCACATCCACCTTCAAAAGAAGCAAAAACCTACTGGAACTTTTACATCCAAGTATCTGTGATAATAACCCGAGGCTCCTTTTCAGAAGGACTATGTAATTTTTAAAGAGAGAAGACCAAAGGATGCTAGTCTTGAATCAGCTGTTGGTTTCTATATGTGCTAGGTCAATCCATTCAGGGATCTCCATTAACCTCATCAGAGGCCAACTTGCAATCTCAGAAAATAGCATGGACGCAGCTGAAAATTCATTGCAGATTGATAACAACCTAATAATTTTCATACATTCTAATTACTATATCAAAATGGGACTTTTCAGACTCTCAACCTGTTAGTGAGCCAGTCCTGCTCATCTTCTTCTCATTATATTTATAGAATTTTCTCCTCATGTTGGCTTTTGTTTTCTTTCTCCTTACGCTCATTTTCTCTACTTTTCTGTTGGCTTTTATTTGCATTGGAGCTTTTTGATCTGATTTTTAATGAGGAATTCTCTGATTTTTAATGAGGAATTCAAGTGCCATTTGAGTTTTCATTGTACAGTTGCATTTGTTTTCACTGTTAAGGTACTTTATCTTACAGACATATTTATTGATGGAAATTAATACTCATTTAAATTTGGAAGTACGCAGTAGTGAAAGAAATTCTGCTTTAATTTCTTATTGAATATTCTAAGTTGAAATGTCAGCATTTGGGGGAAATATCTGATCATTTTCCTGTTATCCCTTACACAATTTATAATTGTTAATTATCAGGCATGTACATGGAAACAAAAGTGTGTAGGTGTGGGCACATGTTGGAGGCTAAGTCAATGATCTGTTTCAAGTATCAGTACGAAAACATGAGTGAAAGGAGAAATATGCAAGACCTTTGCTTTTTAGTAGTTAAAAAACGAAGAAGATGCTTCACACCCTAAGTACATTTCCTCTTCATCCCCACAGGAAGTAAGGCTGCCTATAGAAGAGCTACTGTGGGTCGAGTGTAGATGCACTTCATTTTAAAGTTGTGTACCTTCCTTTTTCAAAGGCCTGAACTAACAACTATGAAGTGCTCTGAATGCACATATTCTAGTCCTCTTTAGGAAATGAAAAGATTGAATTAGTAATAACTACTTTTTAAAAACCCCAAACCCAAGAAATGAGAAACTGAATTTCTGTTGCTTTTTTGAAAAGACTATTGAGTTTCTGACCACAAACTAAAATAAAACAAGTTTTTAAAAGGACAATAAAATAAACAAATATTGCTCGTTCTTTCCCCCTAAACTGCAAAAAACACTCTTTTCAAAAAGAACAAAATACGGTTTCAAGTAGCATACTTTTAATCAATTAAAATGTAGCTACTGTGGCAGGTTGAGCTGTTAATCTATTCCTAAGGAAATGAAACTTAAGCAGTTTTTTAGCCGTCAGTTCCTTCCTTGTCAGAAACTTTTGAGCAGAGTCAGCAGTTTCTTCTGGTTTTGTGAGATTCAAAAGTCTCACAGCTAATTTAACTCCCAACACCTTCATTGAGTTTGACAGCTAAGCAACAGCAAGATTGGTCTACTGATGATGGACCATGTGTTGATATTTTAAAGTGTCTATATGAGTTAGTTACCATAAGGAGGGAAATACCCTTCCTAGCACTGCTATTTACTGTTGTGAAAAAATATTAATTTCACCGATTATTCAAGAGTCATTAATAATTTAGGAAATTATTAATTTTATTGATATCCCTATTAATATCTAGGAAAGTCTATAGGGCAGTTATGAAAAATTCCCAAAACTTATGAAAAAGAGTAGTGAAAGGAACCTTCCCCTGCCACTTAAATTGATTGTTCTGTTTTGTAATAATGTGTACAGGGCTCTGGACTCTCACTTTATCCTTTTTCAGTACCTCTGGTTTGCCACACCAGCCTATTCTGTGCATGTCTATGCAGCAAAATTGAAGGAGAAACTGTAGCATGTTGCCACAACAGCTAGGATGGGTTTATTTTAATCTAGCTAATGTGGATATCAGTAGCAGAGGAGCTGTGATACTCTGGGCTTTAACTGTGGTGTTCTACCTCTGCCTCCGCATGCACAAGCAAAGTACAGCAGTCGTTTCACAGCTTTGCAAAAGTACACAGACAAGTTGAGCACTAATTGCAAAGAGCTCAGAATTCAGGCACACCAACTCTGGTTTCCATCAGCACACTTGAATTGCTCTGCCCTTTCCATAAGAGAATTTTCTTCTGGAAAACCATCAATTCTGGTTCAGTAGTTGCCAAAAAAAAATTCCCAAAGATATTTTAGACTGACTTATAGGTTTTTTTCTGCCCATGTAAGGCAAAATGGCATATCACTGAGATCCTCTATGTTTGTGTGTCAGTTGTTCTACACACGGGAACTTAAAACCAATCTCCTGATCACCACTCACTTTACTTTGGCTTGCATTTGGGAGCACTCTGGGGGCCAGCAAAAATCAGTTCCTTTCAGACAAAATAAAACTGGAAAGTGTTTTCAGAAACTCTTTTGATGTTATCCAGTTGTTAACAGGAACTCAGGCCACAGCACCAGGCTAGAGCCAGTTCAAAATAAACTCAAAACAAGCAGACGTTGGGTCCTCAACGCCAATTTTTGTAACCTACTAATCTGCTCCTATAGTATTTCTTCTTTTGCTAATGAAGATGTAACTTATCTTGCAACAATTTCTGATCTTACCTGAAATGTTTAAGCACCAAAGACAAGTGGTCTAAACAATGAGAAGCATGAAATTAAAATGTTCCTTGTACTAGGCCCTGAACCAGAATAATCAGATACAAGTAGACAGGTAAGTGTACACCAATATTTGTGGAAGAAGCAATTAAATATTCAAAAGAAGTCATGGATCTTCTCATACATAGGTAGACATGGAAACACATTAAAAATCCCTCTAATTTATGGCATTGCATCTTGAATTGCAGTTAAAAGAGCCTGTGGTGGGATGCATCAGTTCCTCCTCTGCTTCCAAGAAAGCCTTTGTGGGAAGTGTATGTCTAGGAGTCAGGGATAATGAAGTGTTGCTACGCTGAAGAACGAATGGATTCACTTTGTTTTTCAAGTCATCCCAAATCAGAAGGTTATGCTTTGCTGATATTCACAGGTTTAGGATGTGTGAGGGTCTTTTCGACAGAAGGTTGGTGCTACTGCAAAAGATATCATTACAGTAGATGCTCATTCTCTGAGTAAGAGTAGATGTTGTCATGTGAGTTATAACTTTTCAATTAAACAATTATATTTTCATTTCAAAAAGAAACATTTTGTTTCAAACTAATATTTCCAAAAGAAACATTAGTTAAAGGAACTAATCAGTGGGCCAAGGCAAAGATAAACATAAAGCAAGACTGGGGTTTCTGCAAGTCCTAAGTGCAAAATTATTTAGAATTTGCCTCAAAAGTAAACAAGAAAAATATGACAGACAGGACTGTAAGTCTACTGTTGAGGACTTGGAAGTGCTGGTGGATGGCTGAATGGGAGTGGATTTCATCTTTGCAGCTGTGAAGGCAAATGGTACCCTGGGCTGCATCAGCAGATCTGCAGCCAGCGGGTCACGGGACGTTCTCTCTCCCATTCTGCTTTGCACTTCCCAGTCCACACCCAGTATAGTGCAACCAGCTTAGGTCCCCCCAGCTCAAGAGAGACACTAAAAAATGGGAGAATGCTCTGCCAATAGCCTCCAATGTGATGAGAGGGTTGAAGATCTCTACTTATGAAGAAAGACTGAAGGAATTTGATTTGTTCAGCCACAAGACAAGAAGGCTCAGAGGTATCTAATTGCAGTTTTCCACAACCCAAAAGGTAGTTACAAGGAAGGTGGAGGTACTCTTTTCACACAGGGCAAAGTGAATGGACAGGGTGCACACGGCTGAAACTGCTTCAGCATGAGAAACATTAAATGTCAGGGTGAGTTGCCCAAAGAAGTGGTAGAACCTACCTTCAATTATTCAACATCTTAAATAACTAACCCACTGCCTCACTCACAGAAAGAAGCCCTTTCAACCAGGGCTTTTCTGGGATTCTAATCTGATGAGAGCAGCCAACCCATCCACTTCTTCAAGAACAACAGGAAGACAGCAGGATCATGAGAGTCAGAAAGAATACCTGATCTGCAGTGATAACTGCATCTCAGATGTGAAAAAGGGGTGTGAAGGAACTTTCTAAATTGACACCAAACCAGCCCATGTAAAAACAGAAGTAGCAAATCATGTCAGGGCATGTGGAATATGGGGTTACATTAGTTAAACTGGTTAAGGCTTATGGTTACCAGAAGGCCCTGTGGAAAGGCACCGCTGCAGACCGGACAGCTGGAAGGCGCTTGAGGGACGAGAGGCAGTTGCGAGTGAGGAGAGAGGCAGTGGAGTGACAGTTGGAAGTGAGACTGTGATTGGCTGGAGGAACGCGGGGGCGGTGTATGAACGGGAAGCTGATTGGGTGATAGGATGCATGGACAGCAGCACTGCAGCTGTGCCAGCCAATGGGCGCCCTTCTTCAGTTAAGTGCTGCCAGGCTTCGGTTTGGTTTCGGGCATGTTCGGTTGAGATTAAGGATATAAAAAGGGGGAGATTTTCGGCAATAAACGGATCTTCTTTGGACACACGAGGGGGTCTGTCATCTTTGTTCCCCATTGCTACAAATGGCTGGCCCAAATTGGGAGCGATAAAAGCAGTGAAGGGTGTGCATCACTCCGGTAGCAACTTCCACTGTGTTCGGAATTGGTCGACCAGGAAGAGTTCAGGGAAGGAACTCAAGGAATTCAAGTGTGCGCACCTCACCTACCAGGTGAGTAACCAGCAGAAGCAATATGAGAGGTGGAATATCCCTGGAACAAAGAAGGAGCTTGGACCTGTTATGGCAGCTCCTACACCAGCAAACTACTGATATTGCCAATGCGAAATTAAGCACCCTGCTGGACTGGGTGTCCAATCACATTAAAGATTTTCCCTTTAGTGGGCCCCTTCAATCAGAAGCCTGGCAAGCTGACAGAGACTTTTTGATATCGCCGAGGACGGTGATGCCGAAGCTTGCGGGTGCCTCTCTACATGGGGAACAATCACGGCGGCCTTTAAGGGAAGCCACACGGATGTTGGCCATTACGCAGCTTCAGAAGCCAATTCCCCTGAGCCCTCCAGAACCACCAGAACCCGTATCTGATGCATCAGGCTATCCTGAGATTAACCCATCCTCCGTGGAATTTCCTTACCCTGATAAAAATCCCTATGCTGTTGGCCCCCTTGGCGCAGGACTCCCTGACTGCGAGCAAGCATCGGACTCACTTCCTGCCCAGAATGATGACCCTGTAACCCAGCGTTGGCGGAAATGTAGGGAAGCCGCGATGGAGGAGGGCGACCTGGCAGTCTTTACTGCCTGTCTAGTTATATACACACCGAACCAACGCCCAGCCTACAGGGAACTAGACTACAAGGTAATTAAAGAATTGAGGGCACTAGTAAAGGAAAGCGGCGTATCCTCCTATCACATCCTAAGTTACCTGGAGTCCATAAGTACTGCGTATATCCTCACACCTAATGACTGGAAAAGCATAATGAGGATGATTTTAACAATGATGCAATTTACAGTCTGGCTTGCCGATTACCGTGAGCTGTGTACTACCCAGGCAGAAGTGCTGCGAGACAGAAATCCACCTATCGTTGCCGTGCAGCTAACCAGAGAGGGTCCGTAGGCAGTCCCTACAGCACAGACAGGCTATCCACGTGATGTATATGATATCATCACCACCCTAGCCCTGCAAGCCCTGTGGCAACTCCTGGGGATGGGTATCGATGCTAACATGTCTTCGCTAAGATGGGTCCAACAGAGTCATTTGTACACCTGGACAGACTGCAAGGTGCACTCTCCCAGCAGGTCGATGATGATGACGCCAGAGCTATTTTGTTACGGCAACTTGCTTTCGTGAATGCAAATGAGGACTGTAGAAAAGCACTGCTCACTGTTCGTAACCCACACACTTGTGATATAGCAGACATGGTTAGAGCATGCCAAAATGTGGGTTCTGCCGCTCATCACACTAAGTCTCTGGCTGCAACTTTAGCCATGTACTTCTGGGTTCTGGGCACACGGGCAGGAGGTTGTTTTAACTGTGGTTCCACTGATCATTTTAAAAGGGATTGCCCTCGACAAGGGGACGGGATAAAAATGCCATCTAGAGATTGTTTCTGGTGTGGAAGAGGGAAGCATTGGGCTACTGATTGCTGCTCGCAGTACACTGTAAAAGGGAAAGCTATACAACTGGGAAACTTCTGACGGGGGGCAGACCTGCGCGCCCCGCAGAATCAAAGAAATGCAAGGCAAAATACTTGGCAGTGAGCTCCTGCCCACAACCGCAAGCAGTACAAGGCTGGACCTGGCCTCCAGGGAATCAATGACTCTCATGACATCTTCAGTGCACCTAGTTCCTACTGGAGTGTGGGGACCCCTTGGTAATAACATGCATGCCTTGCTGACAGGGCTTTCCTCTGCCGCTAAATTGGGGCTCTTTGTGCTACCTGGAGTTATTAATTTGGATTATGAAGATGAGATACAAATTATGTTATGGACTTCTGTGCCACCCTGTTTTATATCTGCAGGTCAACACATAGCACAACTTATCCCTTTTTCCAGCAAAACCCCTAGTGGTAAAGGTAAACATGGCACAAGTAACCTTGGTAGCAGAGATCCGCCATAGGTTTTTTGGACAAGCTCCATTACAACAGTTCAGCCAACCTTGACATGCAGTATAGATGGCAAAAAATTTAAAGGGCTTGTTGATACTGGAGCTGATGTCTCTATCATTAAAAGCAATGAATGGCCTAGTAATTGGCCCACAGTCAGCCCCACATCAACCCTAATTGGGGTGGGAGGAATGCGGCGCCCTAGACAAAGTGCTCACCTTCGGCTTGTCCTTGGCCCTGAAGGACAAACTGCCCGGATCACCCCATTCATCACCACTATACCATGTACATTATGGGGAAGACATGCCCTGGGACAATTTGAAACCACCATACAAATCAACTCAACCTCACCGAAAAAACCTTTTTCATAGGGGCCATTGATCAGCTGTTCCGAAATAAAATTCTGGACATATGTAAACTCACATGGCGGACTGAGAACCCTGTATGGGTCGACCAATGGCCCCTACGAAAGGAACGGCTACAAAACTTACAACAGCTTTTAGAAGAACAATTGTCTTTAGGCCGTATTTGTCCATCTTCTAGCCCTTGGAACACCCCTGTGTTCTGCATACCAAAGAAAAATGGCAAATGGCGATTATTGCATGATTTACGGGCAGTAAATGCAGTCATTGAACCTATGGGTGCTCTGCAACCTGGGCTTCCATCACCTACAATGATTCCCCTCAATTGGGCCTAAGTAATTATAGACCTAAAAGATATGGATACAAAAAAGGCCTGAGCAGGGAATTTCTTTAGCCTTTGCAGTATTTTATGAAAGCTTTGTCTTTCCCATGCAAAGAATTTAAAACAATGTTACAGTTTTGTAAACTTCTACACCTGCAGTTCTTTTTCAAGGATTGTTATGGTTTTAACTAGAAAAACATCTAGAAGCAGATGGTTCAGAACTTGGCCAATCACCTCGAGAGGTGGATGGCCAAGGGACCAATTACTTTATGCCATTCAACATGCTTCTGCGTATTAACATATAAAAGCTGTTCAATTTTCCATTAAACTCTTTTTCCTTACTTCGAATCTTTTTGGTGCCTGGACTGTGTCGTTCTTTACTCGCTTGTGAGTTACAGTGACAAAAAGACCGTTCTTTCACCATACCTTTACACCCTGATGATGCATTTTGGTCTGCCTTTTCTGTGCCTACTTTGAATCATGCAGAACCAATGAAGAGATTCCATTGGACAGTATTGCCACAAGGTATGTGTACATTTTACTTGCAGCTCATGATCAATCCATCTTACATTCTATTCAAGTAGCTGTCATGCAGGTAATTCAAGATGCAGGACTGATTGTGGCACCTGAAAAGGTGCAGCATGAGTCCCCATGGCATTATCTGGAGTGGAGAATCACTCAACAAACTATCAGCCCTCAGCTTTTAAGCCTTTGTGTTAAAGACACCCTAACTTTAAATGAGTTACAGAAACTACTAGGTTCTTTGAATTGGCTGCGTCCTGTTTTGGGTCTATCCACAGAGATTTTACACCCTTTATTTGACTTACTTAAAGGAAACCCCTGTGGGAGTTCAGTACTCCGCACAAATGTTGGTTCTTATCTTCACCTCTGGGAAGTTTTACCTCAAGTCTGAATAGATGAGAAATACCTGCAGATGTTGTTTCAAGATGTTAATTTCTTCTTATCTCTAATTTGTTCTAAGCTCTGGCTGCACGTCTGATGCCAGCTGAAACCAAGCAGGAACTGCCCAGTCTTGTGCCGTCCCTGTCCTTTTTGTACCCTTTCCAAGGTCCAACCATTCTTCACAATGTATTTATTATTTACTATTTTATACCAATTAATTTGCACCTATTCTAGACACGTAATTTCTACCTCTTTTTCATCCTACCAATCATTTTGTGCCACAACTACCAGAGAAGACGGAGGAGAAGGAGAAGAAGAAGAAGAACAGGGTAACACCTAAAATCCTCCATCTTAAACCCTTCGTCCTCATATTAAAAATCCTAAAATCTACTTTTTTACCTTGTAAAATACTAAACTACTACTAATTTTTACACTTTCGCGGTTTGCAATGATTCTTGCAGTGTTGGTAACTTTTCCCGTGGGCTAAGGTCAAAGACAGTGTTATTCTGGGCTTCTTGCCAGGGTCTGGGACCCCCTTGCCGGGGCTCCCGACCATCCAGGACAGCCTGAGGCATGCCCTGACCTCCCAAGGCAGCCAGAGCCATGCCTTGGACTCCAACAAACCCCCACCTGCATTCACACTGGCAGCTAACCCCAGAAGCCAAAATTGCCCTTACACACTGTGCTCAAGCACTAGAAAACCAACAAAGTTGGAGGTGGGATCCTGATAAATCTGTGTGCCTTGCCATAACTGCTAGCAATTTCAACCTTTTGCTGTTCTACTTCAATGGTTCGCAAATGAAAGAGACCCTTTACGTGTACTAGAATGGCTATTTTTACCTCACACAGCAAGTAAAGACTGTGTGGACTGCTGATGATATATTCTCGCATTTAATTGTAAAAGGCAGAGAGCGACTACAAATTCTCAACAGCCAAGATCTGCATACCATCTATATACCTGCAAGGAAAGACAATCTGTCATGGTTGTTATCAGAAGACACTAACTTTCAAATTGCACTTTCAGATTTTTCTAGACAATTGTCTATCCGTTATCCCTCACATCGTTTATGGACAGAGATGGGTAACCTTCCCTTGTATGCAAAATGTCCCTGCAGCATGATCCCTGTCAACGGACCAACTGTTTTACAGATGCATCCAGCAAAACCAACAAAGCTGCAGTGATTTGGCATATAGGTGAGTCTGTCCAGTGGCATAAGAAGGTATTAATGTTAAAGGATGCTTCCATGCAAATTTTAGAATTGGCAGCCATTTGATATACCTTTCAGTTATTTTCACAGGAACCACTAAACATCGTAACTGATTCCTCATATGCTGCCAACGTGGTATTCCGTCTAGAATCTTCCTATTTAAAACATGTTATAACCATCTTCTGTTTACAGAGTTGAGAACATTGTGGACCTTGATTAACAGCCAGCAGCATGACTTCTATGTGTTACATGTTCGCTCCCATACAGGTATATGTGGCCCTATTGCAAAAGGTAACAACTATGCAGACATCACTGTAATGACAGGTGTGGTACCAAATACTTTTGCACAAGCCAAGCTATCCTATGACTTCCTTCACCAGAATGCTCGCTCTCTTCGCAAGCAATTTCAATTAACTTCCTCACAAGCTCGTGACATCCTGCTGTCCTGTTCTTCCTGTCGTTGGGTTGCTCCTACTCTTTTCGGAGAAGGCACTAACCCCCGAGGTTTAACTGCTAACTCCATCTGGCAAACTGATGTCATCCATACCCAAGAGTTCGGTCGCTTAAAATATGTTCATGTATCTACTGACATCTATTCTCATCTTCTAATGGCAACTGCCCACACCAGAGAAAAGGCCCGTGATGCCATCTGGCATTGGCTTACCTGTTTTGCCACTCTGGGCCTTCCCAACACAATCAAAAGAGACAATGGACCTGCTTACACCTCAGAGAAAGTTCGTAACTTCTTGCAGCAACAAGGTGTGTCACACAATACAGGCATTCCCCGCTGTCCCACAGGGCAAGCTATTGTTGAGCATGCCCACAGAACTTTGAAAACCATGCTTGAAAAGCAAAAGAAGGGGAAGTTGGGGTGCCCTCGTGACAGACTGGCTAAAGCCCTGTATGTCCTAAATTTTTTAAATCGGGACGAGATCGGACAAACTGCATGTGAAAGACAATATTCCTTTGACACAAAGGCTCGTCTAAGACCTCCAGTAACGGTAAAGGACTTACAAACCGGACAATGGAAAGGACCCCTGGACTTACAAACCGGACAATGGAAAGGACCCCTGGACTTACTAACATGGGGGAGGGGTTATACCTGCATCTCCACAGGACTATGTGAAGTGGGTTCCATCACGGCGTGTGCGACCTTTGGTTGCACCGTCCTGATCCCATGAGTATAAATAGTTACTGTGTTACAGGTATATGTTACAGTTTTTGAAAAGTTGTTGCAGTTATTATTGTTGTCACTGTTGTTAATGTTTTTGTTTAAAATTAATGTTTAAAATTAATGTTAATAATTTTAGGAGTTGTTTAGTTTTTCTTAGTAGGTTTTCATTGCTTAAACAAAAGAAGGGAGAGATGTGGAATATGGGGTTACATTAGTTAAACTGGTTAAGGTTTATGGTTACCAGAAGGCCCTGTGGAAAGGCACCGCTGCAGACCGGACAGCTGGAAGTCGCTTGAGGGACGAGAGGCAGTTGCGAGTGAGGAGAGAGGCAGTGGAGTGACAGTTGGAAGTGAGACTGTGATTGGCTGGAGGAACGCGGGGGCGGTGTATGAACGGGAAGCTGATTGGGTGATAGGATGCATGGACAGCAGCACTGCAGCTGTGCCAGCCAATGGGCGCCCTTCTTCAGTTAAGTGCTGCCAGGCTTCGGTTTGGTTTCGGGTATGTTCGGTTGAGATTAAGGATATAAAAAGGGGGCGATTTTCGGCAATAAACGGATCTTCTTTGGACATATAAGGGGGTCTGTCATCTTTGTTCCCCATTGCTACAAGGGCAAAGTAAAAAAGAGCACAAGGGAAGAAGAGGGGTTGGTGCAGGTTAAGACTGGGCTGGATGTTTGCCTACATTCTAGCCCCAAAATTAAATAGACAATTCATCTAAATTTTTAATGTGACTGAGTACATTAAGAAGGTGTAGTAGGTGAACAAGATTATTTTAAGAACTGTTGACACAAAACACAGAGGTAAAGCCAAGATGACCAACCACAAGAGGAATGGAATCCATCTCTAAGGCAAAAGCACAAGCGGGAAGGTAGAGTTAAAGGTTCTTCAATCAAGCAAACAAATGGAACAAATGGGCTCATAAAATTGCAGTTGCAATAGTGAGGCATTTAAATCCATCTGGTAGATGAGTGGTAGCACTTTCAGATTGAAGAACGCCACATATAGTAGCTGCCACTAAGAAAGGAAGAAATAACAAACAAGGCAGAAAGAGGTATGTTATCTGACAAGAGCGGTGTGCAAGGCTTAGAACATATTATGAAATAAAGAGCCATTAAAGACAAGGAGGGTAAAGAATAAAATGTAGCCTCGATTCTATCAAAGGCAGAACAAAGTGAGAAGAATTTGGTTTACACGAAAATGGAATGAATAAAATAGTGAGAAATGTGATTGTATAAATGTCACTCTGGGTGTTTGGCTTATAATCAGAAGAAGATGGGAGAACACCCTTTAGAGGAGGAGAATGAATCCATGGTGCCATTGCTCATCACAGGAGCTATCAAGGCAATACTGCAATGGAAATGGATGCTGTGAAGGTTAACTGGGCGAGATGTTTCCAGAAGACTGAGGGGAGCAATGCCGGTGTACATTTGTGGTTTAGCCCTGTACTATACGGGTTAGTTCAAGCTAGAAATGGCCCAGAAAACAAATGGAGAGCTCCTGTTTCCTAAAAGAAGGCTAGAAGAGGTGGGATTGTTCATCTTCAGAAAAACGGAAGCTTAGAGGAGACCCAGTTGTCATCTGAACTACATTACAGTGGGAAAACAGCAAATTCAGTTGATCATGTAAGCTAGCAGTATTAACTGACACTAGACAAAATGTCTGTAAATTGTCCGTGAGTAAACTCAGGCCAGAAAATGAAAGACTTCTGGCAATCAGAATGTGAAACTCTGAAACAGTCTTCCTAAAAAAGAAACAGAGATGGGTTCATAGAGTAAATATTTCAGAGGCACTCATTCCACTCCTGTGCTCAGTATCTGGAGGATGTAACTTACAAAATACTTAGAGATTTCATTTACAGTCTTACAAGTGATCATTTACACCAGCTGGCCTGGTCAGTATCTGTCTTACTGCTAGTTCCAGCCTAACTAAATTTCCTGGATTTAGTACTGGAGAGTACAACTTTGATGTGCTTTCTTCCATCTAACTGAGGAAACATGGAGTTTCTTACGAATTCATTTCTGCAGATGAACTGCAATTGGCTGAATTTTTTATCTTCCCTCTTATGGGTGGGATTGAACCTATGTCTTTAATGTCTTGTACCAGAGGGCAAATTTTTTTATAACTCTTCTTTAAATATCCTTTGCAATATTCCAATGTTTCAAAGAAAGGAAAATCTGGAGCAGACTCAGAATATAAGTAGTGAAATCACACACAAAAATTACATCCTTCTGCTTCCTCTCAGTAGTCCTCACTCATGGACGAGTTGAGCACATATATTCACTCCTTTTGCCATACTACAACACATGCAGTTTGCAACAATTCTTAAATCTTTTTACTCTCAGTGAAACTCTCTCATTCTAGGGTTTAGGTAGTGACTGTACTCTTTAATAGATTGCCACTAGATTAGTATGGCCTCTTCCCTTCCTTCTATAAAAACTCCCCAAAGATTCACTTGTCTTTTCTCTATACAGAGGAACAAGTACCAGGATCTTGCTTCAAATGGTCTGAAATCAGATTGTGCTGACCTTATCTATCAGCTGAATGCAGATGATATCAGTCAGATACTTGCCACAATCACCCTTTGGTATCAGCAGGCTTTTTTTGGCGTACAGGGCATGCAAGCTTGGTTTGCTGGTCTCAAAGAGGCCAATTCGCTGACTCAAATTGCCGCTCTGCACCTGATGCTGCAACCGCTTTTTGTATCCTTCTGCAACCTTGCAATTTTCTCCAAACGTCAAACTTCTTCTGCACTGCAGTTGTGCTCCGTCTTGGGATTCACATCTGTGACCCTCGCGGGCGTGGCTGTATGTGAAGCACTCTTTCCCCTACTGCGGGTAGAAAAACAGGTTGTCTTTTCCACTGACAGCCTGTGGTTTCTCATTCACAAAAAAGTTTTTTCCTCGCATCTAAGCTGCTCACTTGTAAGTAGCTTTATCAAGTGACTAATTTAAGGCACCTGTGGGTAGTCTCCACGAGCTTTCTTCATCACTTGGAAATTGCTACTGGTTATTCCTTAGTCACTACACAGGAACAGAGAAAACACTTAGACTGACATGACAAAATTTGCCTAGGAGACGTCAGCGGGTTCTTCCCGCGTGGTTAGGGACAATGAGCTGGGCTGGCATAAACCACTTCATCTTTCATGCGGGGAGGGAAAAGTCAGAAAATAATCAACGATACTTTATTAATGATGGACGTGGGCTACAAATTTCACCTACAGCAATAAAACCGCCAGGATATGTTCTGCTGTTAACTGCTACTCATTGAATCTTTAGAAGAAACAAGCAAACAAAAGCCCCCCCTGCACCATGGCTACTTCAAGGAAGTTACTTCCTTCTCATCAGCTCGTCTGAAAGCACGGCCAAAACAGCTTAAATAAGCAGCACTGGGAGAAAGTGGAAGGAAAAGCATCCATTGGTTAATATTAACAAGTGATGTACATCATTAACCCCAAACTCTATTATTATGTCAAGAGTGTGAAAGCCTTTTAGAGGTCTTAAATAGAAGAAAAATAAGATTTTATTAAATATGAAGAAACATAATTGATTAAAGGGCTGTTTGAAAAGCAAAAACAAACCTGTTAACACCTAGATATCTTAGTATCTATAGTATCTGCAATAGCTACATGCACCTTAATATCTATATTTAACCTCATTCATAATTTCTGTTTAAATTTCATTCTTTTCTCTGCAACTCCAGCTGCTAGAAACTTTGCATCCAGCTTTCTTTAACTAGATTTTTTTTTAATGTGCAAAATACAGCAACGTGCTGAAGCATAAAGATAAAACCCAAACAACCCAGGCTCCTCTACTCACCCACGATCACTCCTCTTCTACACTCTTCTTCCTTGGGTTGCCTCTACCTCTGTACACCCTCTTTCACTAAACAGAATTTAATTTGTATTTTCTCGGGTTTCTATCTCTGACGATTCAAAAATCAGGAAATAGTAATCAGCTGATATTATTTTAATATTGTAGCCTAACATGTCCTTCTGCTGTTCTGCCAGTTTGCTGAGGCAGAAAACCTACCAGAAGCCAACAAAATTCTAAAAAGGGCATCATAACCTGGAATGAGAAGGTGGGGCATTCTGGGGATATCCAGAGTCAATGGCCAAGAAGCAGGGAGATCTGCATGACCCTTTTATGGGCTACACATGAAAAACCTCCCTGGCAATGCCCATGCTGCAAGGAGAGGAGCCAGGAGCCAGGTCAGGAGTGGGCTGGTTTCCATCTGCAGGGCTTTGGACCAAAAACCTCAGTATAAATTGTAAGGGGCCTGCAAACTTCAGAAATAATTTACCAGAAGTGAAACATCTGTGACTTCTCATCTGCCTTAATTCTGTTTCAAAATTCATTCAACCCTTTCCTCTCATAGGACTTGATGCTTGTCTGCAATTTGTCATTCACCTCACACAAACACTTTGTGACCAGGCAGTTCTCACAGGTTTCCTTTCAACTGTGGAAATAAAGCCCCTTATTCTTCAGCTGTGACTCCATTCAGCTTTGTAATACTTTACACAACTAGAAAAGATGCAATGGCCCTTCAAAGTCAGTCTTCCACGGCTCCTATCAGAGATTTTTCAAGATCCAACTGGATAAAGCCCTAAACAGCCTGGTTTGTGTGCCCTGCTTTGAGTAGGAGTCAGGCCAGAAGTCTCCAGAATCCCTTGACAGCCTCATTTATCCTGTTGACCCTGTGGCTTTACGATCATCAATACCTTTCCATCAATACCACTCCATCCAAAGGACTGAAAAAACCCATTATTTATAATGTTTTGCAATTCAAACCTACTCCTGACATATGTCACCAGCATCTTTACTCCACAATAATCTCCACCCTCAATCGATGGTATTCCGTCGCCTCCCTTCTCCCTCTGGCAATGCTCCTTTAGAGCAATAGACCTACCGACTGCCTTTACGTTTCCAAATCACTCTTCCACTGAAGCCAACAGAATAGGAATGTCAATCTAAATACTGATTTTTCAATGAAAACAGTTTTGAGGTGAGACCATTCTCCACACGTGCTCTTGGAAAGTGAGTATTTCACAGCTCAGCAGTTCCTGGCAGTATTTAGGCAGGGGTAGCCCCAGGGCACTCATTAGTTGCAAAACTAAGAAGGTTGGTTAAAGATAAGAGAAGCTGTAAGGTGACCACTGCAACAGCTGTACAGGGGCTGCTGCATCCCTCCCATTCCTGTAACAGCCTGCCCAGGCACCCCTTCTCTTGGCAGCCCCACAATTGCTGAGGGGAGGGTGACTTGACTTGAGTATCTAGGCTCACTGGCTACTGGGCGCTATTTGGAGAGCATCTCATTAATCACTAGACCAAAAGTCCATGCGTTTCACCTTTGGCCATGCATCTTTGCAGTGAAGAGTTTGCTATTGCAGTCTCTAGAAACTGGTGTGTGTTGCGGGCACACAGAAGCAGTGACCAAACAGCCAAATCCAACACAAGTTGCATCATTGTCCAAATCCCATTCTTATTTCCATGTTTCAGGAAACAGTCTTCTAATCTTCTAATCCTTCCAATGCTCTCTGAGGGAAACTATCCCAGCATTGGCCAGGACTTGTTTAGATTGGAGATTAGGAAATATTCTTCTCTGAAAGGGTCAAGAACCAGAACAGACTGCCCAGGGAAGTGGTTGAGTCGCCACCCCTGGAGGTAGGTAAAAGACCTATGGATTTGGCACCTGGGGATGAGGTTTTATAGTGGACTTGACAGTGCTGAGTTAATGGCTGGAGTCGATGATCTGAAAGGTCTTTTCCAACCCGCACCATTCTGTGATATTATGATTCCATGATTCTATTAACACATTTTAACACCAGGGCTGCAGATGAGATCAGGAATTTGCTGTAGATGGTTAAGCCTACAGCAGAAATTATTTATAAAGTGATAACGTCTGCTCTGAAGATTTTGCGCTTCAGAGAAAAAAAACACTTCAGGGAAACCAGAAAATTGTACATGATCTTGTCTGTGATGGAAATTGTCTTCACTGACCGTTGCTGTACTATGTACATAACACCAAAACTGCATGTGCAGCTGCTACTTTCCACTAGATCAGTGTTTTTCAAGAAGTTGTGATCTAGTGACAATTTTAATGCACAGGCACATATTTTTCATTCTTGCTTTTGCAGTAACTGTCCTAAAATATCTTTTTTTTCCATGTAATAAGAGTCACTGCTTCAAAAAGATCGAAATACTGTGATAAGACAAGCCACTCTAAGCAACAGTGACAGCAATTAACTACATGGGAAATAATTTCTTTCTGAGGATTTCTGTACACTAAGCGACGATAAATTAACTTGAACAAATAATTGATAGACAGTTTTTCCACTTGTCAAAGGAGAACAGTCCCTTAACAAAGGAACTTGTCTATAGTCACATAAGAATTCTGTAGTAAAACTAGAGACTGAGTTCACAGTCAATCAGTTTTTGGCTATATGCCCATCATTCTTACCCTGCATTTTTTATTTCAATTCTACATTTGTGGCAATTGAATTTAAATAATTCAGTCTTTCTAACCCAACTACATGTCTATTTCAGTTTCCATCCAAGGAAACTACTTATGAAATATGCTCTAAGACTTTCTCCATCAACTGAAGTCAACAGTTAACTGGGACTAGAATGAGTCTTGTTTTCCAAGAGTGACACCTAGAGTCTCATCTGTAAAATTAAAATGCACTCCTTCAATTGTCCGGTTTTAAAAGGCAACAAGTTTTTGTCCGTACTTATTACTTTGAATTGACAGTTGAATATCTTTAATACCAATTGTTTGCTATGTTTTCGTGAAGATTCAAAGCAATATTTGTTGTTAGGTAGCCTTAATATGGCATGTCCACAACACTTTTGCATTAAGTCAAGTCCTTTATTTTGCACATGCTGTATTTGGCCTTTCATTCAGGAGTGTTTAACTGGTTTGCAAATGTGATTTTCGTTACTGTATGAAGGGATGCATCATGCCCAGAGGTACTCTCATTTTATAGACAAGGCAACTAAGAATACACAAAGTGTCCCGAGCCATAGCGAAAATGAGGGCTGAAATATGCAAATCCTAAGCTTTTATGCCATAAAATAACTTGATTTCCTTGTCAGATGAATGGAGGCTGAGCCTTGCTGCAGCCTGACCTCAAAGCCAGCTGCGGGAGGTCTGCTGGCTGCCCAGACCCACTGCAGGGCTGACCCCAGGAACGCAGCATGGCAGAGAAGGTGTTATTTGCCCTTTTCAAAGTTAATCTGTCTCTTCATGCCTTCATGTGTCACCCACTGACTGGATGCACAAAATTTCCACAAGAAAAGTCTTTGGCAACCTGAATCACCTGAAACCATTGCCCATGGATCTTCCCAATTAAACGTGGCAGTTTTTCTGCTTGCAGGTGTTGCTGTCTCCATTCTGAGGCAAAGAAGCAGCAATCCCTCCAACTCCTACACGGGGCTCCCAGATCCCAGCTACTGCTCCCTGCCAGCAGCAAGCACTGGACAGTTATGTCTGATAAAGGCTGGGGAGGCCATGCCTGTGGTCAATTTTCTATTCCATACGGCTGAGTTTGGACAAAAAACTCTAAAACGTTTCTGAATTTCGAAAACAAATGGGTGAGCTGTGTGAAAAAATCCATGAAAAGGGACATTGTGTTAATTAAAAATTAAATTACGTGCACAAAAAAGACCATGACATCAAATTTTCCACTGTCCCTCTAATTAACTATTTTGTCTTCAACTGAAAAAAAATGTATTTTTCATAGCAACCCCCTTGTATTAGTTAGACATTTGTCATGACATTGCAAACTGATGTTGAATATTGGGTCCACAGGATGGTGGGACTGTGATGTAGTTGAAAGACATTTTGGAAACCACTACCATCAACTTCCATAAACCTCTCACAAACCATTTCACAATCCTAGTCAAAGCAATCCATTTATTGTGTTTTCTGAATGTCTGATGTCATGTAGATCATGTGACATCCAAAGGTCATGCATGGGTCCTAAAACAAAGCTTTTAAATTAATTGTGTATTTTTATTAGGCATCAATTAGTACCTTAAATTAATAATAAAGATAATCTGTATATAATTATTTTTCCTATTTACATGTAGATTGGCTTATGTACACAGTTATCTATCTACAACCACAAACCCCAGAAGAAATATAGCTTAGGGATGGGATTTTCCAAAGTGATCCTCGTTGCTTTGAATTGTATTCACACAGGGTGGCATGAGCCATGGCTAGCTCATGCCCACAGCACATGGGACATTGTGTCTGATCTTCAGGGAAGCAGATTCCATGTTCTGCTGGTGCGGCGTGTTTGGGGGCTGCCTGTGAGACAGCAGGCAGGCAGGCAGGATGGGAAGCACAGCAGGCTGCTGTAGCTGCTCCAGAGGCAGAACAGGCAAAGCTGCTGTGCCAGGCTAACCATGAAAGCTTATGAAAACCCCTCGTTATGCCACTGTGTTACAGAGGGTGTCCTTCCGTGGGACGGAGTTACTGCCAGACACATTGTACATCCAGCTCTTGGTTCATTTTCGGGCCTTTTGGGTATTGATCTGTTCTTAGCACAGAAGCAGCACGTTGTCTGTCACCTCCTCATTCTTCACATGATGGTTTGTATGTAGGCCTGAATCCAGGGAAGGAGAATGTCCAGCTCATGGATGGCTTTGTAGATTCCTTGATCTCCAAGCTGTTGAGAAGATAAAGGCATTAGAAAAGAAACCAGCTACAGCCCTTGAACAGTGCACTGGGGAGCCAGCACCTCCTGTTCTTACCTTGAGAAACATTCTCTTTAACTTTTTGACTGCAGAAGTTAACCTTGTGGATGGAGCACACGGAAGCTGGAGGATGAAAAAACCCAAAGATGCTGATATAAAGACAGGAAGAGTCCGGCCCACAGTGTGGCACTGTAGGGCTACCAGTAAAATGTGTGATCTCAGCATTATTTCAGCATCTCCCAATACTTCAAATGTGTTCTTTTACCTGTGTGCTTCCTGCCAAGTTGAGTTCACAACACACAAAATTGGTACTGTGAGTACCTCTAAGTTTTCTTATTAAACAATTTCTATTTATCTCAGGAGTCTTTACTTAAGTTGCCGTTACACCTTTTGCACGTTGTAGCCTAGCTCTAAGATTCAAGGCCCTTTAACTCTAAACCCTCAGAACCTCTGAACCTGAGAGAAGGCAAGGATAAGGACCAAAGACCATTGCAAAGTACAGGGAGCAATTTTGCACATTTCTGCAAGACCTTCAAACACGTTTATAAAGTTAATTTGTGTTTTTCTCTGTTTCTCTGTCCATTTCTCCACTGACTAATCACAGGCTGGAGGGCTTGGTTCTCTCATCTGTCTCTGGCCGCTCAGCACTGGCCATCCAAAGCTGTTCCAGCTGGGGTTTTTTTAGAGCTGCCAGACTAAGCTTTCTGAGCAACATGGCTTGCTGATCCTCATCTACCTGGGTTTTCAAAGGGAAAGATACATTCTTTCAGAGAAAAAACAATTGAAAAATCTGATGTTTTCCAATCTACAAACAAGGGCAACCATGTTTGAAAAGGAAAAAGATAAAGATCCTCACCTCAACTCATGGAAGGAAATGACTCCACTGAAATGAATGGTTAGTCCTTTTGCATCTCACACACAGTACTTTAAAAAGGAGTATAAATATTTTCAGGTTATCTTTTGTGCTTCCCAAAGTCACCTCACATGACGAAAGTGGGGAAAAAAAGCAAATCTTTAAAAGAGAGGATAAATAAAAGTAAATTTTTTAAAATCTTCTAACCAGGGCACTTCTTTCTGACTTGGACCTCTTTTTTTTTGTGATCTCCATCTTGTACAATGCAGATTTCCACAAAATACTATTTGGTATCAGAGCTGACCTTAAATGAGTATGTTGGCTTTAGTGGTAATACACATTACAAACTCTTATCTTCTTACATATACTGCAAGTAACTAAATGAGATAGCCAGCAAGTTTGAGTATTGCAAACAATACTCGAACTCAGCTTGAGGTCTACAAGCTCTGCCTAAAATGATAGAGAAATATTAAAGGCTCTGCAGGGAATATATTGTCCTTCTGCACTCCATTCAAACATGAGGAAACACTTCCACAATGTGCTACTGGTGTAGGAACACACGTCCAACCTCAGAAGCAACTTCACACCGTTCTCAGCAATGCTGACCTAGGCACTCGAGCAAGTAATGACCTCAGTGGTGCTGCAGGTGGATGCTCCAAGTATCCAAGGAAAAATGTCTGTTCCCTTTACCTTGCAGTCATAGTCTAAATGAAAAAGTCTGACTTTACTGCAGAAAATTAGTTTAGAGATTTTCAAACTTATGTATTTCTTAAAAACTGAACTTGAGCCCCTGTATGATTGGAAAATATTAATACTTACTTGTTTGGCCAAAATCAAGAACTGGCAGGGTGAGAATCGTAATATTGTAGTATAAAGTCTTTGGAAGTGCTTGGCAGGCAAATATTGTTAGGATTTTTAGGTAGCACACATGCCTCTAGCGGGCTGAATTACAGCCCAAGTTTGTGAAAGAATACAGAGCATATGTACCTAAAGGCATCACTGTTTCCCTTAGTTGTATAGAGAACTTCATTCTTGAAAAGTAACGAATTAATTGCATAAGTATGTTGTCATGGTGGAAATCCCTTCTGATAAACATCTTGTAGCTCAACTAGATAATAACAACTAAAGAGCTTACGTACATGAGTACTAATTTATTGAGGAATAATGTGATGAAGAAATCTCGAGTTTGGTATTAGCAAAGGAGCCATTACTTCCACTCTACTCACAATTTCTATTATTCTTTCACATGGTTTTGTATTGCTGGGCTTGAATTAATACAAACATTTCAAAAAATGTTAGTTTCCAGAAATGAGGTGTCTCCTAGAAAATCATGGCAAGCTACCATTTCTCAAAGAGCTGTTGTTTTTCTACAAGCAGGGAAAGTCTTATTTCTCTTACCAGCAGTTTTTATGACCCAAAAATATAAGTTGTTATGTTTAGACTTCTTTTGGGTAAAACACTGGCACTAATTATGAAAAAGAATGCAGGAGCTCTGAGAAATCTGCAGCATTTTGTCTCCATACAGCGCAGAAACAAATGCATTACTAAGCTATCTAGCAAGCTACAGTCACTGGATATTCTGAATTCAGTCACAGTTGACAGTCTAAACTCCTCAATGTGTACTGGCACTTGTATAGAATGTGATTGCTTTTCCAGACAAGAATGAAATCTCTATAAAGCATATGATGCCATCTGAAATTATATTATCACATTCCGGAATTATAGAATTATCTGGAATTTTGACAGACACAAACACAGCAGACTGCTGTGAATAATGGCTGTAAATTGCAACTGTTTAGCATGACTTTAAACACAGAACCTGAAAGTTGGTGGAGTTTCCTCCCATTGAGATTTGGATCTTTTTACATTATGCAAATATCCCAGTTCTGACCTAGAACTCTGCAAAGAGATCTCTGAAGCTGTTTTTGCATTGCAAATATCTTTGTGCACATAGAACCACTGTCCTTCTCTTTCATGCTACTATGCAGTTCAGATTAGATAAAGTTTCAATTAATTTAATTCATTAATTCATTGACTTGCCATCCTGCTCTCATTTTTCAAATCACTGTAGATGTTTGCCTGGATATCCATGGCTATATTTCGCCCTAAGTTAGACTTCACTTTCTGGGACTCTATGATTTATGAGGACTGCAGGCTTAAGGAAGAAAAAAAATATCCACAGGGTATTTAGTTTTAAGACACACCCTGTTGCTGTTTGTTCACTCTTAAAAATTAAATGAGAAATGACAACAATTCATCTTAGCATCCTAGCTGGTATGTTAATAAGTATATTTGCACAGGCGAAAGTGTGCTCTAACTGCTGTCATGTTGTTACTGAGACAGAGTTGGTAAAAGTGCCTCTTCTCTGGGGCACCTGGAGGTATTTTGCCAGTGGTCAGCATCACTCTCTGGCAACCTGCTCTGTGCTGTGAGCACAGCTGATACATGGGAACTGCTCCCATGTGCTCCATAACTGTGATCCCTGCTTACTCGTGAGACACCACCAGTTCTTTCAAAATTCAGTATGGAGGGAGGAGCAGAGATGACGTATGTGAAGATTACATACATGCAGAGGGTATGGTGTTGAAGAAGGAAAGCATTACCACTGTTATATTACAGAAACTTGAGGAGCCACATTTCTCCCTGTGATCACCCTGTCTCTTTTCAGCTTTGGTGATGAGAGGGCAGCACAAGGTGACATCATCAGTAAGGAAGTGGCTTGTCTCCATGGGATCTCCACCACCTTGCACACCCCCCACGAGATCACTCTGGGAGGGAAAGAATGGTGTTAAGATTCCCTAGGCCCAGTGGAGAAGCCCTCCTCAAGTTGGGTCTCCTGTAGCATGGGACACACCGTGACTCTGAATCACCCTCTCCCTCTCCATCTGCTGAAAAACTGAGATGGAGCCCTTCCCTAACTTTTTGGATGGACAAAGTTAGCTTAGCTCTCAGGAATATACTCACACAGGCATCCATGTTTGCTTGCAGGACCTGGAAGGCACTAATAAAGTACAACTTGTCACTTCCTACCTCAAGACGACTGAAGACATTTTTCACATAGAAGGAGAGCAGCTGATCTCGAACACTGCAGTTTGTCTGTAAACAAATCAAGTAGTGATTTGACAAATGAAAACCTCGCAAGTCAACTTTGGCCTAAAATTTCATCCTCATAAAAACATGCATGTTTAGAAAGTGTGCAATCAATGAAACCATTTTTATGAATTTTAGTATCCCATTGACCTGCTTCCTTTTGTTTTACACAGCTCAGTCTAACTCTGTGCTTTCTGAAGGAAAGGCAGGAGGGTGCTGTGCTGACAGGTGCAGGAGTATTGGTAAGACCAACCACGAGCAGAAGTGACAGCAACAAATGTACTTAACACGCAAAGAATAAATGGAAGATAAACCGGGGAGTTAACTCACACCATCTTGGTCATTGTGGGTGTCATTTTTCCATTCCTCCTCATCAGTGTCCCATGGCATTTGATACACTGTAGAGTATCCGGCCCATCACCAACTGCCGCTCCAGAAAAGACCAGTCATCCTGTCAACTCTGTGTCATATCTGCCTGACCTTTGGGTTCTCTTGGACACCTAAAGGTATTTCAAATGACTATATGCCTATTTTTAGGCAATGGAATGAAGTATCAGGTGTGAGATTCCCATCAGGAGGGTAATGCAGCTGCAGATTACACCACTCAAATGTGGATGTCTGTGTGTGGGTCCCACAGCCAAGTGAGGAGCATTCACTCCCAAGGTAATCGGTGAAATCCAAGGGACATCAAAGGCCGATAGGTCTATACTTAAGGTATATGCTATACTTTATCTTAAGGATAAACCAACTCAGTTGGCCCTGCTGACTAGATCTCTGCATGAGGAAAACTAAAATATCTCACACACTTACAGTCACTTACAATTAGACACCCCTAGGTTTGTTTCTCACTCCCATGCTGAATTGCACTGGGAACTCTGGTGTCCCTCTTCCAGTGTACCTGCAGAGCTCTAAGCACAAAGCAGTTCCCTGGGTGTCTCGACTCTCTGCCACATCCTCGGGCTATCCATGGTACTGCACACCCTCAACAGAAGGCATCTCAGCTGCGGGACAGTGGCGGTGGCTCTGGCCCTCCTGTGAGGGCTGGTGCCTGAAGGCATTGCTGGGAGACTCATATGCAGCCAGGGCTCACAGGAGTGAGTGCTACCACAAGCACACTCCTCCCTGACCAACAAAAACCCTCACCCCAACTTGCATGGCACAGCATGACTACAGCTGCCCGGAAAGAAGTGCCTCCAGGCAGGCTTTCCGAATCCACCTATTTCTCCCCATACCATGCTCAACTGTCCCTTCATGTCCCAGGGGAATACCCATTTCTGTGTGACAGAAATAACACTCTTCCTCTAAGCAGAAGACTTTATTAAGCATGTGGCTTTCATAAATGTCTTTCCCAATTAAACACAAGTGATTTTTACATCAGCTGTCATTGCTTTTGATCATATATTCCTGTTTCTATTGACCAAAGGAAAATCAAAGTAAGAAAATGGAAAAACAGTAGTATAAATCTTACCATAAACAGCATTTTTGTAGTCTTTTTAAGCAGTCTCGTGTTCTTGATGAGATCCTTCTGTAAAATATGACATGCTAGTATTAATTAACCCAAGCAGAGAAAGGGAGACAATGTCGAGTCTGGTTTGTACAAAACTTAGTAACAATAATATTAAGCTTCATCGTCTTCTTCAGGACGAGGAGTCAGTAAATCTGTATTCCAATCCTAGCCTAACTACAAATTTCTTTCATGGCAAACTCATCCAGCCTCTCTATGCATCTTCTATGCATCACTTTTTCCCACCTTTACAGAAGAAGTAGCTGCATTACCCTGTCTCTAAGGACTGTAGAGAACATTCAACTTATTAAAGTTTCCAGAAGCTCAGTAATTAAACTAATAAAGAAGCATCTATAAATAAAATAAACTTTTTCAACTAGTGGGATCAACTTACAGGAACAGATGATTTTAAACTAGTTGCCTTGATATACAGGTTCTCTGTCACCTGGGAGAGGAGTCCTTTCCGGCAGGTATGTTTTCCTGTAGGTGACTTTTTGCCTTCCACAGCAAAAAGACAAAGCAGAAATAAAAAATGCCCAGATCTGAAAATAGAACATACTTTCATCTTCGCTCCCAAATCTTCAAGCCTCTACAGTCACAGCAGCATGTGTGATGCAGCCAGACTGGTTAGATGATAGAGGTTAACCTAATTTTGTTAACCCTCAAAGTAGCTTCTTCCCCGAGATGCTCACGTAGATAACCTATTGCTCATGTGGTGGCTGATTGGTATTTTTGCTGTGCTTTTTTATACATCTTGCTCCACTTTCAACAAATTTGACCACAATCATCTGTGACGTTTTTCTAAATTATATCTCCATATTTACTGGCAACAGGGTCAAGGTTTCCAAGAAAGAAGAACTTCCCTATCATGTGAGAAGTCTTCTTTCAATTAAGTGGTGGTCAAGTGAGGAAAAGGTAGTTGAGCGTTAGTTTAGTTTCATAACAAAGTATGCCAAATGCGTGTTTGGGGTTTTTTTTTACTTTTCCACAAAACCTTATGGCAGCAGTTTTCTGAAAGGTAATGGCCCAGACAGGAAAAAAAATCTTTCCTAATTTACCCTGAAAAGATTAGAAAATCTGTTATCTGTAAGGAAGCTGGACTGCACACTTTAAAACTTCCCTGTTCAGTTTTTGAGAAGAGTATTTTTTCCAAGGTATAGCATCTAATAGCAAAGGTGTTTGCTGCCTATTTTAAATTCTGTGGTCTTTTTCCAGGGCACTTTGCCCCAGCAGGAGCAGTAGGTTGTTTAGTGTGAAAGGGAGGACTCCAGGGTGGGCTCTGTGGAAGGACCAGGGCATCCTTGGTCATCAAGTCACTTTAAAAGCCCACTGAGAGCCACGGGCACTGGGAAATAATGTGCAAGACCCCAGCATACCCATCACAGAAGTGGTAAAAGTATAATCAGATGATCACTCTTCTACAAAAGTGGTCGAACAGAGATTGGGCAATCTGTGTCTCTGGCCTGTTTCCAAGACAGCCATATGCTGCAGGTTTCTCAGGTACCACTCCAGATGTGCAAGAACATCACTCCAAGGACAGACTTGGAAATCATGAAGTAACACCAACAGTGTGAGGCTGTTAAGCCAAGGATGGTTTTAAGTCAAATGTCAAGATCCTGGAACTGGCTGAGGTGTGTGCAAGACGAAGAAAGCAGGTTTTGAATAAGCAAAATATTTCCCTGATACCTTTTTTTTGGAAGTAAAAGCAAGCCCTTGAAATATTCGTAAAGGACGGAGTTTTTTACTCCTTTAATGTTTCAAAAGAAATACAGAAGACTTTAAACAGATCAGAGAAAGTGGTTTAAACTGCAATGACTCAAAGCGACCATGATCTGTCAGATCCAGCAGCAGAGCTCTTCGTCCCTTTATGGTGCCACCAGCATGCCTGTGCCTGGACGTGTGTCAGCTCTGGGAGGAAGAAAGGTGAGACAAGCTGAGTAATGAACTCACTCCAGCCTTGATCCCACTGACCATTTACACAGACAAGCACGCATGCAGTCTCCAGGCCAAACTGGGTTCACATCCGGCTTCAAGGATCCCACCTGTAACAGCTCTGGGAAATGCATTTTTCCACAGAACCATCTACACATCGCAGTAGCTTCACCAGCACTGAAGTGCTGATGGGGTCTGGGGACAAAAAGAACCAACAAGGGGAGGCTATCTTACACTTTTGGAAAGGAGATGATGGTGACCTGAGGCCTTATGTGCATTTTAGTGCTTGTTTGAAATGTGGTCTGTATTTAAACACTCTAAATGCTGGTCAGGCTTGCCAGATGAGTTGCACTGAACCTCTGCACACATGGCATGTGGACAGCAGATTAGCCTCTTACTGCTAGTTTGTTCCTAGAAGAGGATCTTGGTTGAAAGCAATACAGTCAGAAAGCAAAACTGCCTTGGGTTCCCAAAGGTGTGGTACTCCTTGGTCAACAGTTTTCCTCTAAATGGAATAAATGGGTCATGTAGCCAGTCTGTAATGGCTTTTCATATGAAAATCAATAATGTTCAACATCTCTGAAACTTCTAATGTTGCTGGAAAACCCTTGAGCCCACAAGTTTCATTTTGTCTCTTCTGTGAACTCCTATCACCGTGCTTACAGAGCTGTAGCAGTGACACCTTTTCATTGGGTTTTAGACACTTCTGGATGTGAATCAATAAATGTCTTACTGAATTGGCTAACTTTTCAACTGGGTGGTATAAAAGGATGCAGATGGATGCAGGAGCAAGGTAGCCATACTTTTAAAAAATAAACAAAAGTAAAGTGGGGCTTTCCTATCACTCCTTTCACAAAAGAATGGGGGCTATCATTTAATAACCAATCCTATAAAATCAATTACACTTCCACAATTTTTGATACGATTATTTAATTTCTAGTCAAAAAATAGCCAATTTTCTTCAAATGTTTCATCTGTTACTTGCTCAGAACAAAGATGGTCTTTGCTTTCTGGGTCTTGTGTAGCACTTTGTACACTGTATTTCAGTGCCACTTTGGCACTCAGACATAACTATGGTATAAATAATACAGAATACGAAAGAACCAGTATTACTCAGTATTTTAAAGTTATAAGAAGCAGAAGAAAAATTCAGGGACCAGCCCTTTTAGCAATGAAGACAGAAAATACCTGCAAAGCTTTGTATGGGCAATGGAACTGATGTGTCCAGAGATAGTCTGAGGACAGCAGCAAAGCACACCACAAAGCATGTTGGCTTCCATGCGTAGGCTGGAAACCAGAGAAGTTCAAGGAGCCTGCCCCAAAGGAAATGGGCTCTCTCTCTAATGGAAAATTTTAGGTGTACACTATCAGCAAATACTTCAGGAACAATGCAATTCTGATAACACAAGCAAAGTTCGTGTGTTACATCTCCTACAGTATGTGTAAAGATCATGAGAATGAACAAGAAAGAAAATAACTACAAAAAACTTGTAAGAAAAACCACCAGAGTAGTCAGCTTATTAGATAAGAAAATCTTGCTTGATTTACCCTGTGTAGGGACTAAGTTTCAAAGAAGGCTGTGTATGACCTATGCTCCATGTGAGTGCATGAGAACAGCCTGGGGAAGATCCTTTCTTCCCTGCCTTATTGTGAGCTATGGAATTGTCTTGATCTACATGAGCTTAGTAGATATTATTAACATTAAATTCTCTTGATCTATGGAGAACAAACACATGCATCTACCACTGCTGCAAAGTTCTGTTAGTCCATTTAAGGGAACAATCATATGTACTGGTTCTTTTACAGCTTAAATGGTTTTTCATCTCCATACAAAAAAAGCTTTTTCTAGTTTCTTACTTACGAATCTTCTCACTTTTCACAATTTCTGTTTATTTCATTTCCTGTTAGTAGAGCTAGAATTAAATGTCGTGTACTTCCTATGAACATTACATTACTCATATTTGCTTAACTGCTGCTAATGTTATGCTTTCTCTTAAGACTATTCTCTACTATTTCTTTTCTTTCCTTATCCTGTTTTATTCAGTTTGGTCTTCTGAAAAATAAGAGGTCTACATGAAGAGGTGCAGTACTTGTCCTCAGAAACATGATTTGATAAATAACAAAGAAGTTTAGAGAGATTTTACAAAAACTGAGGGTCACAACACTACTGTTAGGAAATAAAAAATTGAGATACCCTAGTACCTCCCTTGGAGAGAGGGATTTGGAGAAGAGAAGCTCCTAGCATTCAAAACGGAGTCTGCAATTTTCTAAAAACTGTTGTAATGAATACATAGGTAAGCCCTAAATACCCACCAGTGTTTAAACTCTGTTTCTTGTGACCGTCTATTAATATAATAGGAACCCCTGGAGCTGCTATAGATTTTGTACAAATACAGAACTATTATGAGCCAGTTTTTCAGACAAGGGTACCTGAATTACCCATGCAAACTCAGCGCGTAGGCACCCAGCAATCCACTACCAGTAGCCTCAGTAGTTATAAATGTCAGGGAAACGACAGAGCAGCACAAACAGATGGTACTAGCAGCTCCAGCTTACGTATTATACACACACTGCTCTGGAAAAAATAAAATCCACATAAATGAAATAAGGACAATGCAAAGAAAACTAAAAACACTGGATCCAGGTCTGGGTGTCAGTCTGATGCCTCTCCCATCCTTACACACAGAATCCCTACATTTGTTCACCTGCATTTCATGGTGCCTGTCTAGGTGCCCTTCAACTGCCTTTGCTCAAGAGCAACAAAGATTTAGGTTGGAAGTGACCTCTGGAAGTCATCTTGTCCAACACTCCTGTTCAAGAAGGGCCACCTGCAGCCGCTTGCCCGGGACTGTGTCTAGTCAGGTTTTTGAACATCTCTGAAGATGAGACTTCATAACCTCTCTGGTCAACCTGTGCAAATTTTTGGTCACAGTAGAAAACGGTCTTATGTTCAGGTGGAATTCCAGGGATTTTAATTTGTGGCTATTGCCTCTTGTCCTGTCACTGGGCACTGCTGAGGGGAACCTGGCTCCCTTCTTTACTTCCTCTTCTCAGGCATTTGCACACCTGGGTGAGATCTCCTTGGCTCTTCCCCAACCTGAACAGTTCCAATTCTCACTGCCTCTCCTCAAATGAAGGACACTCCAGCCCCTTAATTATCTGTGGTACTTCACCACCAGGTCCACAAATCCAATTCCCCCAGAAGTTTTTCACTCTATGCCTTACACAAACCTCATAAAAATTTTAAGGTATTAAGTAAAGCAGAAATCAGACTCAAATGCAGATGAAGGAGACAAACTAAACCAAACCAACCCAAAACAAAACAAAAAAAAACCCAAACACAATTACATTTTCCCTGGGCATTTGCACCCCTTTGTACTTTATGTGTAACAACTTTTGAGTAAGCTTCAAATGTGAATTGCTGTAAAACATGCTGTCAGTCCTCTGTCATCCTCAGGACTGGTTCAAATGGTCGATCTCCCTGTGCTACTGTCCTGCTTTGGTGTTTCAGTTTGGTGACAGATGGCTGACAATTGTCTGTCAAGCTAGTTTTACTTCAGAAATCTGGTAGGAAGGTTCAGTACATTCAGTATTTTCAGAGACAGATTACAGAGTATACTCAGCATCCATTTTGAAACCACGAGGGTACTAGAACTAAAATTTTGCATTAGTGCACAGAAATAGACAACAAACAAACAAACAGTTATCTAAGCAGTAGCATTTTTTATGGACAACTATTAACTGCTTCAAAAGAATGCTCAGTGCTGTCTGAGTAATGCAAGATATCTCCCAAATGTCCAGTTGTGTAGTTAAAAATTAGTAATCACTTCCTGGCTGGACAAGGAGCTGAATTTGACATAAAACCTTTATGTATATAGCCTTTACTAGTCACATTCGTGTAGCCTTGCATTTGAGAGTTGAGATTATGAAAGAAACAGATTTGAAAAAATGTTGAGCATGTTCATATCATTCCCATCAACCAGTTGAGTGATCTCACTTAGCAACAGTGATTCAGTCCCCAAACTCTTTAGAAAACATTTGTTTGCCACCACCAAACTCACAATAGGAAATCCCTGTGCAGCAGTATTTCTGCAGAGTGTACAGATGTGCTTGGCAATAACAGCTCAGCCTGCCCACATGGGCAGGTGGCTATTCCAAGCTCCTTGTTTTCTCTTGTGACATACAGGAGTGTTCAAAAGTCTGTGACCTGCTTCCTCTTGTAATGTCGTCATGGCTTTATAAAAAGGTTGTACTAAAATTGCAAAAGGGAAAAGCCAAATCTCATGGAAACCTGGGTCTGGTTCTGGGGGAGGAGGATGTCCACAGCTGCTAGGCTGGTAGAAGTGTGTCAGTTTGCATGACACAACTCTTATCCTGGAAAGTTTGTCCTCCTTCTAATTTTGTGCACCATTTTCTCAGTTTTTTCTCTCCCCATGATCTTTTTTAACTTTCATTCTTTCTTCTTTTTTCAAAAATTTTTAAAGGTTCTTTTTCCCCTCTGTTCTCTTAACCCAGGACATTCCTGAGCACCTTGGCAATGCCAGCACAGGCTGCCCATACAGCTCTATGAGTATGGGAGTATGGGATGAAAGACTGGCATTGAATCTCTCAGCTGATATGCCCATGCTAATGGCAGGCAATAAATTGAACCACAGTAAGAAAAATCGTTATATTTTACTTTTGTTGGCAAGGATAGTCTTTCATCAAAAAACCACAAAAAACAAACAAACAAAAAACAAAACAAAACCAATCAAATCAAACCAAAAACTATGTGGGAAATATTTGTTTGCAGTGTATTTCCTTAGTTTCAATAAAGAACTGAAGTCATCCATTTGGTTTGGAGCTAAAGTTTTTCTGTTTACTGAAAGCTGAATCTTAGCTTTAGCCTGACAATTTTAAGCAGCAAAAAAATTGTCCTGCACAGGAAAATGTGAAAAACTTGCCAAGTCATCTCTCAGGTCAACTCTCTCGTAAGTGACATTTGTTCCAAAATCCTGGCCAGTGCTGGACCCTGTTGGACTCTCCCATAGGACATCCGCCACCTTGACTCTCCAGTGAAGGACCAGAGAACAAAAGTGAGAGAAGCAACAGTGCAGCAGGGAACAAAATTATTTCCCAGACTGGTTTTCTGTTTGGAAGTGCCATTCTCTCTCCACTGAACTTAAACCTATTGGCAATAAATGTGCTTCCCTCTGTTTCCTTTCCCTCAGAAGCATCCTCGATCCCTTCAGTCGGAGGTTGCTGTGAGGGAACCATCTCCCCAGCTTCCACTCCACAGCACCTTCATGGCTCCAGACTTTCCGCTTCCTACTCTGTATCTTCCTTCTTTGTGAAGTGGTGCTTTCAATGAACCTCATCAGTAGAGGTATTTGTAGGGGAAATTTTACTTATTTAATTATTCTATGTGGTCACATCTGGCACTTTTTTGCTAGAAAAGATACAGGAGCCAAATGATTTACTTACAAGAGGTTCCAAAGCATGTAAAATCCTATGGCCCAGGCCACTAGAGAAGTATCTGATGGTGCTGTAAAATCTGAGTTTCTTGTTGGCAGGATTCATAAAACAGAGATTGCATTGTAAAGACTCCTAAAAGTTATGAAAAAATAAAATATCACGAAATATAACTAGAAAGAAAGAGAGGTGCCACAGAGGTCAAAATATGCATTGAGATTTTCACTTTAGATCAGGAAACTTTTAATGATTTTTCCCAATAAAAACAACAGAAAAATTTATTTTAGAAACTTAGGAAATTTATTTTAGAAACGTAAGTAAAAAGTAGAATACTGGTTTTATCTAACTTCAGATAACTTGCTTGTTTGGAATTTCACTCTTTAGCCTATTTTCAAGGTCTACTTTTTACTTAGTATGTAGCACAATACGTAAACACATGCATAACACTTTAAATTACAGAAATGTTTTAATAGATACCTTCCTTAAGAGCTTCTTGAACAAAACAGAAATATTCCATCTCTTAATATTTGTAGATTTAGTAGGGCTTTCAGAGAATCCTTATGTGTAAAATTACAGTTAGAGATCTGAGCACTGACTTTGCAAACTCCTATACCTCCAATTAATATTGTAACTGTGACAGAAGTTTAAATCATCAAATATGCTTGTAGGAGTGAAGCAAAACTGATTAGTAAGTTCTTAGTGTTCTTCATATGAAAATAGCTACTTTCAATTTTCAAAAACATTGTTTCCAGAGAACAACAAATAGACACCTTTTTTGGATTGTTTTTACAATTTAATATCAGTGCTGGGCTTACCAATTTTTGAGTTTCCAGGAGAAAATCACTCTTATGTAGAAAAGCAGAAAAACATTTTAAAAGTCCAATTTAGAAGATCTTTCAAGCTTAATTAAATCTTCAGAGATACCATTTACTACAAAGAAAAACCAAAAAAATCCTTTGCCATAATTTTTTCTGATTATTTGTGTTGCTTAGATCACCAGAAAGAGGTTAATTCTATAGCTCACTGTGTGGGCTGGAAAGATCACATGGCAGCCTTGATTTTAATTACTTCTTTCCCCGTTTCTAAAAACTTTCAGCACTTGTACCCATTTGTTAAGAAGCTTTTATCAGTTCCAAATACACTCTTCATGGGTTGTAAAAGGTTTCTTCACACTTCCAGGTTTGGGTTAGATTATTTGAAAGCAAATTTTTACACATGAGTATACTTTTTCTTGAGAAAAGGCATTTTTGTACCAGATTTCACTTCATTCAGCTCAGCAGCTCCATAAAAAAGCATATTTGTTGCCTTGATCTTCAGCCAGCGTGATTCAAAAGTCCTGCAAAGTATTCCAGGTGTGAAATGTTTGCCCAAACCTCTTAACATATAAAAGTTTATTTTTACTAATCTGTCACTTTGGAAAAGCAAACATTTTATTTTTCATATACTCCTGTAACCACATAGCAAGGAACAGGAGATAATTTATCAATCTCTTATCTCAGTTCTGATAATGAGGTTATGGTATAAGGCAAAACTTCATACTGCAGGTCTAAGAAATTCTCTGGTTTACTCTTCAGCAGTGTAGAAAAAATTAGTTTCTCCTGTCTTCTTATTTTCAGAGAAATCTCGCATATTCACTTCCCCTAAAAACAATTCTCTGTTACTTATTCGTTTCCAGCGTCACTGGATTACCAACAGAAAGTGAAGTCTCTATCTGCAAGTACCAGTGGAAAACAGTTAGGAAATGAAAATGGAAATCTAATGCACTTACATTCTTACTGCCAAAAGGTTTCCAAAGTAAAGTGGCACAGAAAAAGCTGCTTGATTCTTGTTCTTTCACTTGCCCTTAGCTTGACCCATGAGCAACATAACACCCTGAAGTCCATGCCTGGAATTTGTAAGGGCCAGCCACAGACCACCTGAGACTGGATGTCTGAGCCTGTGCTCGTTGCTGGGGGCTGATGGAGGGGCCAGGCTCTCATCTGCCTGCCACCCTTGCTGCTGGCAGGGGTAGAGACGGGCTCTGTCAGTGCCTCTGGGCAGCACCTCAGCTTTTGCTAGCTGGTTTTCTGGCACCAAAGCTAGGGCAGATGACTCATACGAGGCTACTATCAAAATGAGGAGAATATGTGGTGTTTCAGCAATTTTCAGGATCAGAGTCTTGGTCACTGGTTTGTTTTGAGTCCCCAGTCGTTGCCCGGAAATCCATGTCATTTAAGAACTGAATCATTGGCAGATATTAAAATGGGAGCACAATGATAGCATTGAGCAGCTCCCTGTTTTGGAGGCTTCAAGCTCACATGTCAAGTTAAACCAGTTATCTCATGTGCAAGTAACTGTCCTGCATTTTCTGAGCCACACGTGGTTCCCATCAAGCCAAGATGCTTTCCTAAACTTAATCAAAACTCTATTACCTACAGGAGAAATGAACACAGTGTTGATGTTCATGTTAACGACTACAAAATAATCTTTTTTTTGCCAAATGCTGTCCTTGACAAACAAGCACTGTCTGTTTTTGAGCTACCAAAGTAAAAATAAGCCTCAGAGTTAATAATCCCTAAATCTGGTAATATCTACCTAAAATCTCAGTCACACAACGTATTTATTTGGTGACAAAATGTGAAAAAGACAGAATCTGAAATTTCTTCCCCTATTGCAGGAGTCACATTATAAAGGATAACTACTAAAGGAGAAAAGCTGGTCAAACCAGAAACTTCACAGACATGTTTGGTAAGAAGTATTAACCTAAGACAAGGCCTGGATATTTTTAGACCAACAATAAATACAAGGTCACTGCAAAGACAAGCAGTATCTGAACTTTATTTTGGAACCTCTGTTTCCCAAATAAATGTTAATACACTAGATTTTTGTGGAAAAGCCTTTAATAAAAACAGTCCAATTCATCACTTCTGTTTTAGCGTGTGTGTTAAAACCTTTCTTCTTTTCTTAGGATTTTTTTTTTTTCTGGAATATAATTAACCTGATAAATACACAAACTACAAGCCTAATCGTACATACTTTGAAGTCAATAGGAGTTTTCTTTCTACCTTCTTTGGAGCAGGACCAGATACAGGATAAATCCATTGGAGAGCTCTTACATCACAAGGCCTAATCAGAAAGTCAATCTTCATGACTGCACAGCTTTTAGACTTTACCACAGATACATGGCAGCCCCATTCTTTTCACATCTTAAGGAGCATCATCACTATTCTTTAAATGTGCAGTAGGAGTCAGAAATCTTTCTTTTGGAAAAAACTATAGAACAAAATGAACTTTAGATTGGTGCAATTTTGCAGGTTTTGGAAAACAACCTCACTTTGCATTCAGTCATTTGAAACTAGGTCTACGATTTCCATGAGGAAAACCTTACTGGTTCTTGAAGAAACAACCATACAACAGTTTCAAGTAAGCTAGTTAAAGACATATTTATCAGTCTGGTTTTTTAAAAATATTTTTATCCATGCTGCCCTGAGCTGAAGAGAAACTATTTTTCATTTAGAAGATCTGCCCTTTTATTTTTTCTAATTCAAACTTGGATAAGAAAAATGGCTAGATCCTGGAAATATTAAATGTTGTGCTTTAATCCTTCATACTGAAAAAATGTTTCCATTTGGGTCCCATGAGATAGTTTGCTGAGGATAAATGGTTCTTCTCAATACAATTTTTATTTTAATTTCTCCTTAGGGAAGGAAAGATGTAGGAATCTTTTATTTTCAAACCATTCATCATTGAATTTCAAATTAAATTATAGAAATTGACATATGTAAATTTGGCCAGGGATTTGTAATTTAGAGGTTAACAGAGAGAGTGATTTCCTAGATTTGAGAAGAAATCTTTTCACTTACACTGTTGTTTAGCACTTTTGTTAGTGGTGAAGTTCATACAGTTAATCTGATAATGTCTGCAGCTTTGTGTTAACCATGAAAAAGGTGTCACAAATGAAAAGTGGATATGTGCCATGAATCAGAAGTGCCATCAGCCTTAACATAGTCTGTATTTTTAGTTTACCTCACCCAAATTAGGCTTTCTAACAAATTCTTGAAAGGCGCAGAATCCTGGTCTGGATCCCCTGGGAGGTTACATTACTTTCCATCCTAAATATGTTATTTTATGTAACATATTTTTGGGTAGTGGCCTGCCAAAAATATTCTGGGTCCCACAGAAATGCATTGTAGGTTTTTCCTTCTTTCCAGGATCATCACCTTGTTCCTGGCAGTATCATACGTAAGCCTGAGACTGACTCTAATATTTCTGCCCATCTTGCTTCACATTAGCAGGCCGGTTCTGATACTGACTTTACAAACATCCTTACTGATGATGACTGTGACTGAAAGGTTTGTCAGGCATTTACTGCTGTTCAGTGCAGTCCATACCTTCTTCAGAGCAGCTAATTGTTAAGCTAACTGTGCTTTAAAGCACAAGCTGACATAATCACATGCCACTTACTTATGAACAGGATAGCTTCAACATTTTGCTTTGCCTAGAATATACTTCCAGCAGCAATTTGGAAATATCAACCCTCTATTATTCTAGGTCACTTGGGGAGTATATATGCATACATTGAATATGTAAATCTCTTAACTGAGTAACACTCCAGGCAATGTATTTAAGACATGTTTCTTAAACTGTCACCAAAACTTACTCATCAGGATGTGGAAACTTCTGTTCATGCTTTGGGTTCCTCTCCCTGCGCAATATGACATTTCAGAGGCAGTTTTATAAGTGCATTATAATTATCTGTGTAGGAAAAAAAGCACCTGTTCTGGTCACCTAATGTAAGAGAAGGGGAGGAAGAGTCAATGAAACGCAAATTTGACAGTAGCATGGTCTGTCAATTTTTGCTCAGGAAGAGATCCTGCAGCCCCTACAGTGGAGGCGTCCTCAGTGAAGGATGTGGAACGTGCTTTCCCTAAGGTTGCTAGTCGAGGACCTCTGGGAATTACAAATAGTAATTGGAGGCAGAAAATGGAAAGGAAAATAGGGCAACGGAAATTAGAATTGCGTGAATAATGGAGTTTCTCTTTGGTGACCCAACCGAAAAATTAAACCAAAATAATTCATTGTGGGTAGGGCCAAAGCACTTGTCCGACTCAAAATGAAACAGCTCATTTTGCTTTCAAATCTCTTTTCAACCTTTGAAAGAAATGCACATAAAACCAAAACACTAATTATTTAGAAAATGTCAGAACTAAACGTTTCAGCAAGATTTGACTTTTTTGAGCTGGAACTATTAACTGAATAAAAACCCAGCTTGCCTGACTGAAACTACGTTTTTATTTTCTCTTGGTCAGTAATTGTTTGTCCCAGACATTTCTTCCTGTTGTAAGGGAAACCTACTCTAACTTCTAGTTCCTTTGTCTGTTCAAAATTGACCATCACCACCATCCTTCATACACCCACAAGTCATACATACCCTGCAAGAAAACCTGAGAAGAAAATTCTGCAAAGTTTGCTATGTGGCGTTTCCAGCTCATGAGGTTTCTGTGGTAGAGTCTTCCAGCTGGTGGTTTTTAGGGTTGGATAAGTTAATAATTAGTTGACTTCATTTTTACATTTTTGTGGACAAATGGGTTTTAATCTGGGTTTAGCCCCAGTGTGGAAAACTTGAGAGTCTGATTTGACATTTCTGGGTTGGGCTTCTCAACAAGTTGAGAACGATGTCAAAGAGACCTAAAGGAAGTAGAAGAAGGAAATAAGTTATTTATCCATTTGTGAAGAGATTATATCAATAAGAAACAGCATGTGTGTGGCTTATGGTCTCTATTTATAATTAAGGAACAAAACAGGTACTTTTAGGGCAAAGCTATGTTATCCTGCCCAAAGTCACAATCTTTACAAACCTCTCATGTAGACCAGAGAAATTACACCTGCATAATTCCTCTTACTCTCCACTGACTGTAAGGCGAAACAGATGTATTTCAGGGAAAGACTGTGTATATCAAAAGTCAGTGAAATGAACTGCTCATTTGGTGTTTAAAATCCCTCCTTTCACTGTCAGCTCTCACAAGTTTGAATGATAAGAGAAAGGATGTTGGCCAACAGCTCTTGACAACATCATTCCTTATCCCACAAGAAAGGAAACATATATCCAACTGAATATGTAATAAAGGTTAAATCCCTGAAACTGTCATGTGGTACCAGATCCTGGCTGCCTGTCATTAATGGGTCACTTCTGCCTTGACTGTGAACAGGCATGTAAATCATATGTTGAGATATGCAAATGAAAGTGTGGAGAAAAGTAAACCATGTTGAATACATCTAGTTCGACAGGTAACAGGCATCCATCAGCCAAATGGATCATACATCAGTCTAATACGGGATTTCCCACAAGAAAGTGTTGTGATTTCAGTTCACATAAACCGTGTTCAAAACAGGTATGGATAGATGCTTTTAAGCACATATTTAAATTGCTCTAGTTCAGGAGCAACATTTTTTAAATGTGGACAGGATACTTGTTGCCCTGATGAATAAATGGTAAGGCCTTGCTCAAGAAGACTTTAGCAGTTGCTGAAATCTGCTATTACTTATTTCCTCTGGCTTTCTGATTACTTGGATGCTTTTCACTCCTTTAACCTTGGTCCAGTCACCAATTTCTCTGTCTACACCAGAGCAACTCTTCTGTCTCTGCCCAGGAGACACCGCTGAAGGACATGACATGATAATGACAGATTAAACTGTGTTTCAGGGAGTTGGGGGTTTTTTCTCTCTTGGAGTTTGTGTTGAGAATAGGCACCAAACATTCTCTTCTGAAGGACTCTCAGATCCCTGGTGCTGCAGAACACCATTTGTTCTCAGTGTGCTATGGATGGGCAGTGGGAATGCAGAGCTCTGAGTTTTTATTAGCAGCTGCTACCTGTTTGTCTCCACATCATCTGACCCATGGGGACAGTTTGGGACTTTTCACCAGCAGCTATTCAAGGGGGGACTTTGAGTGTATCAAGGCAGAACCAGTGAACCAAACCAAGGGTTTTCAGGAGTGATGCTATTTTTCCCACCATCCCCTATAAAAAAGGCTGACTGCAGTGCTCCCCACTAAGCCCTGGCCTGTGAGAAGTCGAAATTGCAGGCTTATGGTGAAGAAGCATAGCCCCAGACAGAGCTTGCATCCTTTCTGGATACAAGAATACAGCCACTAGTTCAGCAGCACCACAGGTGCAATGTGCATCATCTCCCTTGTGTTTGAAGAAAAGACAAAAGCTCTGCAAATGGCAATATTTGAGGACCAAAATATTTATTATAATAAATTAAAGTGCAAGCATTTATAAAACATTCCATCTGCATATAAATATCACACAGCAGTGTTAATTTCTGGTAAAGCTTCATAAATACATTTCCTTGGATATTTTTCAATTAATATATATAAATAAAAGTATTGTATAATTATTACCTTAAAATAAGTTACCATTAAATACAAATGACAAAAATTATTTCTCAACCAGTCTGAAATACCAACTTTTCAAGCGAAGGTCAGAAGAGGGCAACATATGCAAGAGAGATTTCCGACTAGGAGGCTCAAAACATCCTGGCTACTTATCACTGCCTTGATCAAAGCTGATTCATAGGTGTCAAATTTCAATATATAAAAGACAGAAATGGTTGCCTCATTCCTATGGAGATGAGGAGGAGAACGGTGCTTTTGTATATAACTAATGCTCTGTGTTGCAGTGGAGAGGCAGTGTCCCAGAGTTTTCTTTTTCTAAGAAGGCAACAATATGCATCCTGTCTCTGCTCACTTAGTTTGCTAGTTTTGACACAACTGAAAAATACACTGCCTCTGGGGGGAATGGACATAGTTGCAGCTAATCAATTTGAGTTATTGCAAGAGATCTCTTATTGCAAGAGATCTGCAGAGACATCTCTTCAAGCATGATCCAGATTTTTTTCAGTTTTTCTTTTTGTTCCCTCCCTTTTTTGGGGCATCGGTACAGGAATTTTCCAGGTAGTCAAACAGTAAATCCAGCTCTCCAATGGCTTTAGTCTTTCCATTTTCTCCTAACTAGAAAAGAGCAGAATGCAAATCTTAGCAACTAGTTATTTTTCAGAAAATTGAAATTAGGATTGTCACAGAAACTGAATCAAGAATTTACTTTCCTAAGTCTCTCACATAGCTCTGTTAGAGTCATTATATCTTAAGATATAAACTAGCTCATCCAAATCTAGACTAGCGTATAAATTTCCTGCAACCTAGCTTTTGAAGGTTTAATTACCATAACATGTGCAGAGAGCTAAAAGGACAAGTGAGGGAGGGCTGGAAGGGGAAATATCACTTATCCCCTATTTTATGCCCTTATAGGCTTCACCTCCTAAATAATCTCCAGAGTTTGTTCCATAATTCGGTCAGCCTTAATCCAACTAAATGACTGGGGTTTGAAACTGCTCTTTTAAAATGTTTGGTAAAAATGTACCTGTTCCATCTTGTTCTTCATTTGTTCCAGGTTCATTTCAATGTGCTCTTTCTTTCCTGAAAATTTCTAAAAGAAAGAAAACATCCAGACATAAGACTGACAGCTATGTGCAACTTTGTATTTTTTTTCTTTTTCACACCTTTCTATTAACTCTGACTTTCATATCTTTGATCTGAGGTTTCCTTTCATACCACTGCCTTTTGCCACTGCTTGTAGCGTTCTGAGATTCAGGAGCAGCAACGAGAGTCAGAGGGAAAGAAACCCAGTGTTACTCACACAACTGCTCAGCTCCGAGGTCAGGGATGCCAAAAACTGTGCCACCTCCTCAACATAAGGGTACTGGTTCTTGACTTCAGTGAGGAGAACATCTTTTACTACGAACTCCACAACCCTCTTCATCAGGTAGCAGCGGTTATTTTCCTATGTATGAAAGTAAGAGGTCATGTTAAATCAAGGTAAGAGATCGCTGAATGCTGCAGAGGGATGCAAAGAGCAGACTCCTCATGTAGGGCTTACCCTGATGTTAACAAAGAGCTGCTGCCCAATCAGTCTGTTGTCTGTGTCCTTGTCAGAGGCACTGGCCTGAGAGGAAAAGAAGGAAGTGTCAGGTGGTGATGGGAACCTTACCTAAAAATGAACAATAAACCCTAAGTTTTCATCAGTAATGAAAGTGCAGGTGAAATGAGGGATTGGACACCACAGTCTGTTACAGCTAGATAAGCTTGGATATTGTGTCTATTTTTCCCCTCAGCTGGGTGAGATTCAAGGTCAGTATCGCAGGAAAATAAATAAGCCGAAGTCTGAATTCACGTCCTCCACTTAAACGTCAGAAGTTGTCGTGGTTATGATGACTAAACCAGATGCTGCAGGTGGCCAACCTCATGGCTGCCCACAGCACTGCTGGGAGGTACTGCAGCCCTCGCCACTGTACACCCAGGGAGACCCACCCACGGCAGGAGCAGCCAAGAAACCTGCCCTAGCACAGCTCAGATGCCTGAGCGTCTGCTTGGCTGCGACTGAAGTCATGGCCCAGCTCCAAATGGACTGGGCAAACTGAGAAATTTAATGTCATGTTTCACAATTTGCCCACTTTGGCAGCAGCTGCTTGAAGAGAAGAAGCTGTGCTGTTCCAGGGGCTGCCTTTCCCCTGGGGAGCAGGAGGAGGAGAGGCAATATCTTCCCCTGGCTACACAGCCAGCAGGCAATAGAGCGCTCCACACACCCAAACTCGGCCTTAACTGCAAATGCACATTTTTTTTCTGGAGAAAGGCATGGGAAAGAGAGAGGAATGCCAAAGGCTAGAAGCCAGGGCACCAAGAGAGGAGTAGGTTCTCAGATCCCACCATGAAGAACACGTGGATGACTGTACCGTTTTAGCCAAAGTGTAGGTGCGGTTCCTGATGTAGGGCTGCTGGAAGTTGATCTTCCGGAGCCTGCAGGCATGATGGGCAGTGGAAGCCCCTTTCAGAGGCAGAGAGCTGGTGAGAAGAGGGAGACAGCAACAGCAGCAGAAGAAAACCCATCCTAGGAAGCTCCTGGACAAGGTCTGCAGGGAGGCCATGGCTTGCAATGTGAAATCGTCCGTCCCAGCAGGCTGCAGATACAGCACTGAGCTCTGATGGGAGAGAAGGCAGCGTTAGCACCAAGGAGAGCAGGTGAAGCAAAGTGAGAGCAGCACAATGACTGCAAGCCTTACCTTTGCTGTGATTCTTGATGTGCTCTGCAGAAGGTGAGCTACACCTTATATAGGGCCACCAACATCTCTCTCAGCTTTTTTTTTTTGGGTACTGGTGGTGAAATAAAAATGACATCAGCAAGTCTCTTACTTTCCAGTATCCTCTTCTGAGAACTACCTAACCACTTCAAAACCCACAAATACAACTTCAAGGCCTTCATAATCTTTAGTTTCCTATAAAAAAAACCAAGTATTAATGTGGGGCAAAGCAGGGGCTTTTACCAGGGCAGGAATCCTGAATTCTTTTCACATAAAAATATTTGAGAATTTTGTGAGTTTGTGCCTCCTGTCCCAGCTTTAACGCACTTACTCAATTGACAATTTGATGGGCAGAAAATGTAACTTACCTACTTTTTTTCATCTTCTGTGGTACAAGACTAGTTTCACTGCTGCTGACTGGTACACATGAGTGATCAGAGACTGTATTAGAACCTAAGCACTGACCACCTGTGGCTGCTACCCTGAAAATACCCTTTTCCACACTGTGGCCCACTGGAGTCACTGGCTATCTGCACATCCCTGTGCAATCCTCTCTGAGAGATCAGAAACTGTGTAGGACCAACATTACGTTTATCACATGCCTGATTTCCAGATTCTCTTTTTCAAAAATATTATCCATATTTAAGGCTGTTATCAGGTATAATGACCAGAGCTGTGGTCATGTACTTACTTATCCAGGTGATTTCCATGTTCCTAAGGCTCTTCTGCTACCATGAAGGCAGTGCTGCACCTTCAGTCTGAAATATCATGCAGTGTGCTAAACGAAAACTGCACTCTTTAGAGGGTAATTTGCATCCCATCTGTAGACAGCAATGCATGAAAACACAGAACTGGTAAAAATGTAAACTCCTGGTTGTCTAATACCCACAAGGTACACAGGTGACAAACAGGAGAAATCAGATCTGGAAAACCAAGGCTTCAGCTCTGCCTGTGAGAGTGAATATCTGAGAATTCTGAGAGTGGGCATCTGTGTGGCTGGGCTCCATCCCTTGAGGCTCAGGTTCTCAGGAAAAGAGCCATTATCAACCTTACCTCATGGTCTGGAATGCCCAGATCTTTTTCCTATATCCGAAAGGAAGCAGTTAAAGGCTGAGTGACATGAGGTTTATTCTTTAGCCTCCTCTGATGCATCAGCGGCATGAATTTCTCTCTCCTTGCCTCAATCTTGCCTCAATCGCCCTTAGACACCTGGCACATCAGCTCTGCACAGATCTGTGCCCTTGAAGCTGTGCCCTGGAGCCATCATCACCACCTCCTTTTCCGTGCCCCTCTCAGGTACTCATTCCCATGACCAGCCTCCAACAGCATCTTGACTGCAGCAGGCAGCAGAAAGAGAGTCTGGACCCAGGATGTCAACAGTCTAGTTCATACCCAAATGTACCACAAAGCTACTCAAGAATATATTTCTAAATTCTTTTCCACCTATGTTTCATTTGCCAAGCTAATAGTCCCAGTGGGGGTACAGATTAATGAGAAGATTAAAGGCTAGGTTTTACTTAACCAAAAGACAGACATTAAAGATCAAACTTCCACTAACTCCTCCCCAGGTGCTAAACACAGTCTGATAACCAAAGTCTGCTTCTATCTGAGGTTTCTCCATCAGCTTGTCCATACCCAGAACAGGAGCTGTGGACAGGCATTCAGACCCTCCCTGGTTCAGATCCCCTGTCCTCTTGTCCTTCTGGCAGATGTTACCTCTCCGTTCCTTTGGTCACTTACTCATCAGACACAGATCCACCTTGCCTGACCTCTTTTTGTGGCTCCAGTCCCATGGAAAGGGTCCATTACCTGAGTAAGTAATTGCTGTGCCACGCTCATCAGTTCAAACCACTGTGAGGAGCACACCTCATCCCTAACATCCCACACATCCTGATGGATATTTAAGCAACATCAGGCAGATGAATGAGGAATTACGTGCTGGATCTTTCTTCTGCCTTTTTTTATGCAGTCATTACAGGATCTCTTCTGTCTTCCTGCTCTTTTATTTGAGACCGTACTCTGGGACATACCTGTTTTCATAGAAAACCTTAAGTTAGCTTCCCACCTGCATTGTTAGCCATCGTTCTCAGCCACACTGCTTTTTGGTTGTGCCATCAGTTGGTTGTGCCAACAACCATTTCAGTTGTTTAGTTTACCTTGCTGTTTTCCAGACACTGAGATGCTGAAATGCATATTTCAAATTCATTAATTCATGTTTTGCGAATTCCCTTTTTATGACATTCCTAAGGCTTTTGCATTATTTACCCTTTTGTTAGCAGCTGTGAGTTATAACTCTCTTTCGTCCCTCTGGCTTACTCTGAGTATGGTCCAGCCCAAAAGCAAACGGCCAAGATGTTATCAGACACTAACACGAGCAGACCGTGTGGTTCCCATGCTCGTCAGTTCATTCCTAGCCTCTTCCTAGGACTGTTGGTCCTGGATGTAACCACAGAGCCATGGTGTAGCCACAGACATGGCTACAGTTATTCCTTGTAACAAATCAGGAGAATTTCTTTGGAAAGGGACATGTGCCTCCCATTCCCAGGGTCTTGTATTTTTGTTACGAGATTGCATTGAATAGTCTCTTTTCACTAGCTCACCACACCCTGGATGGGAGATATACATCCAACAATACATCCCACGGAAAGATGGAGCTAAAAACGTGCACTAGCATTGGATCTTACTCCAGTCCCCAGCTGAAGTCCAGAGAGAGATGTCAGCTCTGTATTTTCTGCTACATTTGTGGAAGGGTTTATTTTTATTCCTGTTTGAGGAGGAAATACTACAGACTTCTGGAAAACAAGGTCTTGAACCAGCACTGAGGGTGAACCTCAGAGGGAAATTGCTTGGTTAGATTCCCCTTCCCAAATGAGCTACCCTGAACTGCACAGCAGGAGAGATCAGTGGAAGGAAAGCTGCCTTTCATTTGAAATGTGGTACTCTGGGCGAAACCATCACTGGAGGGTCTTTCCTTGTGGAGAAGGAGTAAACTGGACAAAACACATCTGAAGAATGAGGGGGAAGTAATTTCACTTTCTTATTTCATGGGGTTTTTTTAAAATAGATTTAATAATATCTTTAATGTTTAAGGCTAGTAGCACTGTTTAAAATATAAAATTCTTACAAGAAAATATATCTGCTGTGCTTTCATTTTAATTAAAAACTACCAAAGACCTTTAATCTTCTATGAAGTACTCTCTGTATTTTTTTCCAAGTATAATTAATTAAGGAAATTCTTTTGAAATTATTCACAGGTCACTTTTCCTCCCTCATACTGTCCCAAGAGTTGTCTATCCTACCACTGAACTCATCTATAAACTTTTAAAGTCTAATTATGTGAACTTCCCTAATTCATTAAGAAACCCTAGTGGTAAATATTCTCGACAATGACTTCTTGACCCATATTGAAGACAGAGGATTTTTTGAGGAGGACTGGAACTCTACATCACATCTGTCTCTAAAGCCACAGACACTTCCTTCTTTGAATGAGGTCACAGATGAACAACCAATACTGTACTTTGATGTTCAGCTGCTGTGTATCAGCAACAACATACTAGCATGCAGGAATTTTCTTGGACTTTAGTACATTTTCAATCAGCCAGGATTATACTGCATTATTGGAAATGTCAGCACTGGCCACTGGACTAGAAATACTCTATTTCAAGAATAGGCATGTGAAAAATTGAGTCTGTGTATCATCTTCTTGGATCTTTTATTTGGCTATGAAATTTTCCTCCCTTAAACATTTGTATGAATAAGCCATAGGTCATGTAACACCTAAAACTGAACACTCAATCTCAGGTTTCAGGTCACAATCATCCCCTCATTTTGCTCCAGCTCATTTGTGAAGCAGTCAGCTGTCAGCTCCATTTTATCTCAGTTCTTCTCTGCTTTTGCCCAGATTTTCAAAACTTCCAAAGTTTAAAGTAGACTATAAAATTGTCTCAGCTCAAGCTCCAGTAGAGTCTTTTTTAAGTCTGCTCTCTGCCCAGCAATGAAAACATCAGTAAAGGAAAGAGATTCTTCTCTACAGAACTTGAAAATAAGCTTCTCTGTGATCCAGCCATTCCTTATGGAAACATCCTAGTACAGGTGTCTTTGGGGTGTGATCATTAGGAATGGCAGAAGGGATTCTATTTCTACAGAGAAAATGGTACCAATGCTGAGACTGGGAGAGGACATGTAGCATTTGACCGTTATATTTTTGCTTGTTTTTTTTTTCTTTTTTTTTATGATAGGTTTAATGTTATGTAGGAAATTGTGAGTCCTTTGGAAGAAGAATGAAGAGCATTAATAAAATTGCTTAGCCTTGGAATATTAGGTGATTGAAAAGGACTCTGGAGGCAGCTCTCAGTACAGGCACTGCTGACTCAGGGTTTTTGCAGACTATGAGCAATTTCCTACCTTCCCTGGTTGTAACATTTTTGTAACACAGAGTAACACATTTCCTCTGACAGTAACACTTTGGCTTTTATATCTGATATTACATCAAATATCTTTGTTGCTGACCTTCACTTGGTTTTGTTACATAAGTTTTGGGTCTCCTATAAGATGCTATATCATAAAACTGGTATTTCATATCATAAAACATCCAAGAGGAAGGATGCTCAATTTTAAATTACATTCTGGGACAAAAAAAACCCAAACAAAAAACCAAAACCAACAAAACAACAACCACAGCCACACACACACACAAAACAAAAAAACCCCCAAACCTTCTTGTTTTAAATAACTTTACTCTCATCTCAGAAACATTCATATAGTGGAGATAGAAGAGAAAGCAACCCAGAGATAAGTTGAGACAACACTGTATTGCTGCTACCAATGTTCTTAATGTGTTAATACCATGTTATTACCAAGACCACTGATGTAGTAACTTCTATTGAGTCCCAAAAGGATTAATTAATTAATACAAAAACAAAAAGCCAAAAACCTGTGTCAATGGAACTGCAATAGATGTTAGTCCAGTGGTCTCGCCTCTTCAGAAAACTCCTGCCAACATCAGTAAAGAATAAACAGAAGTCTTATTAAGACTTATCAATAGCAGCCAACACTCAGTTCACACAGATGGGAGAAAAGAGAATTGAGACCATGTCAGTGCACACAGCCTCACAGCACCAAAGGCACCACTATTAACCCTTCCACCAGATGGCAACTCTTAATTCAGCGAGTAAAGTCACGTACATATTATAAGACTCTGTCACTTTATATAGTGACCTACATGTATCCAACCATGTCTTCTGAACCATCAGATCAGGTGAACTGAAACTTCTGAGCTTCCTGTTAATTTGTGGTGTGGTTGCATAGCCATGACTCAGTAAGATAATGAAGTGGAATTAATGACATCGTGTATCTCAAAGAAAACCACTCTAATTTGGAACAGAATTTTGCAAACTTGCTTATAATCCAAAATCCAGTAATAAACAGTTACTCAAGTTAAGAAATAGCCCCAGCACCTTGGTTGACCAAGTACCAGCAGTTTTATCATGTAACAGAGTAATTAAATAAAGCCATTTTGAAGGGAAGCAACGTTATTTAAGGTGAAGTACTTGTGCCCAGACATCTGCCCATATACCAGCACTTCCACTGAGACTCAGAGCTCAGCAGGTCCTGAGAGTGAGCCCCTGGCAGCTCAGTTATTCAGTATAACAGAGCCATTACAGAAGGTGACAGTTCTCATGTCGCTAACAGCAGTCTTCTAACTTGTGTCCATCCCTAGGAAGCCAACAGCCCCTGCCCCAGCCCTTCCCCAGACCGGGGTTATGCTACTGCCAATCTCCCAAGAGAGTTCCATGAGTCAACGAGTTTCCTCTTGGAGTGGAGCTATTGTCAACAATGTGAGATTTATGGGACCAGAAAAAATAGCTACAGCATAGGAATTATGATGCTGTTTTCCTGGGTTATCTGTTTTTAGCCACATGTCATGTAAGCTAAAATACACAAACAGCTGGAGCCAGCTTCCCACTGGAAACACAAATATGCACTCCTCACGAGAGCACTATTCCGGGAACTCACAGGCCCACTGTAGCTGGGGAAGCACTGAGCCTCAGCAGGTTTCCTCAGTCCACAAGGACAACCTTGCAGCAAGACCCGGGCATCCAGTTCTCCAGAACAGAGTGCATCTGCAGATAAACGTATGTGTCACAACAACTCAGTAACCAGAAAGGGACCTAGGGAGGGAGAAATCCATAAGTACATGCTTTCTGGATCCTGCCAGCCATTCCTATTCTAATTCACATCCTAAAGTAAGTGCTTTGGAGACAACCCAGCACATGACAGTATTAGACAAAGACACCTTGAGTTTTAAAAAAATGATACATGTGTGTATATAGACATATATATATATATACACACACATATATATACACACACATATATATACACACACATATATATATATATATATACATACACAGTTGTGATTTAATCACAGCCAGAACTAAGCCCCACTCAGACACTCACTCACTTCCCACTGGAATGGGATGGGGAAGAGAATCAGAAGAGTAAAAGTAAGAAAACCTGTGGGTTGAGATAAAGACAGTCTAACAGGTAAAGCAAAAGCCACACACAAGCAAAGCAAAACGAGGAATTCATTCACCAGTTCCCATGGGCAGGCAGGTGTTCAGCCCCAGGAAAGCAGGGCTCCATCATGCATAATGGTTACTTGGGTTACTCAGAATGTCCCCCCACTTTCTTCCTCTTCCCCAGCTTTACATGCTGAGCATGACACCACATGGTGTGTGGGATATCCCCTGGGTCAGTTGGTGTCAGATGCCTTGGCTGTGTCCCCTCCCAACTCCTTGTGCACTCCCAGCGTACATGTTAATGGAGTAGGGTGAGGAGCAGAAAAGGTCTTGACCCTGTGCCCAGCAATAAAGAAAACACCTCTGTATTATCAACATTATCTTCACACAGTTTCAAAACAGAGCCCCACACTAGCTACTATGGAAAAAAAAACTCTGTTCCAGCACACACACACGTATATATACCTACACAGATACACATACAGTATATGTGTAGATCAGATTTAAACAGAGTTAAAAGGAAAAACTCTGAGGTCCACTTGAAACCGTCACAGGTTTACCTTAGTTACCTTGGCATAGGGTTACCTGGCATAAACATAAGTCAGTCACATTTACAAAGCTGACATACTTTACTACAAGACTTTATCACGACCTCTGAAGAAAGTAGGGAGTAAGAAGCTTGAGTTGTCCTTTTCCCCCTCCACTGAAGAACCATCTACACTAAGCAGGATTTGCTGCCCTGACTGTACCACCCAACTCCCTCTGCAAAGAGCAAGCTCTTTGCAAATGACTGCTCTTGCTCTTACACTTTTAATTGAGCCCCATGAATGCAACAAGCAATCCAACAGAGAGTGTGAAAGCTGTAAGCGAATCAGGCCTTGCTTGCTTTCCCAAAGGACTGTCAGTCTTCACACCAATCTCGTGCAGTTCTCAATCCTCCACCCTAACATGATACCACACAGGACCACCAAGTGCTATCCTTGAGTTTCCCAGGCACAGCACATTTGACATGCCAAGTTCAGGCTTCCTCAGTCACTCCATGGGCTTCTCTAGGACACAGCCTGTGAAAGAGAAACCTCACAAGGTCAGCCCACACCCAACACAGATGAACTGTAGGAAATACTAGTACATTTAGGAAGTTCATTCACATTTCTACATGGAACTCCAGATGTCCTTCTTTGACACAATAGAAAAATTGAATCAAAAAAGCAAACCAAAACCCAGGAATTGCTTGAAACTGGAGTTTTCTTGTTACCTACCATCCACTGACTGCTCTTCAGGTTTTGCTTTTGGTGTCATCACTGCTACTGTGATTAACACTTTCTCACTGGGTTTCACCGCATAGAAAACCAAAGAAATGGCTGCCCATCTAAAAGTTACCAACAGCTCCACCATGCTACTCTCTCTTGCCTAGGCTCCAGTCTGCAAAGGTCTGAGTAACTGTTAGAATCAGGACATTAATTTTAGGCCACTTACAATTAAAATTACTGTTTGGCTAGTTTTCCTTATCACACATTTGTGATTGTGATTTCATCTAGATAATGAAACAATTTTTCTTCAGGCTACAGTAAAAATTGGCCAACAAGGTCACAGCAAAACTTCTACTTGCATCAAATGGTGATGGGGCTCTTTGCTGACAAATTTTACCAAATGGTTAAGAATTCCTGTGACACTAGAATGTTAGGTGTCAGCTCAGCCTTGCAGAACAGGAAGATGGAATGAATCAACATGGCATCAGGGAAATAAACACACACTAAATTGCTCAAAGAAGCTGTGCTTCCTACCCCATCTTCGAGTACTACAGATTTGCTCATTGAGTACTATGGATTTGGAAATCCCTTTTTCTTCCACTGTTATTTGCCAGAAAGCAATGACACCAGAAGTCAGACAAGGAGAACTTAGTAGTACCAGGGCTCCAAGAATTTTTGAGTGAAGGAGAAAGCTGGTGGCTGGTAAATAATTTCACTTCTTTCACCTTACTGCAACACACACTGGGTTTTGGGCTGTGGCCGTTGGGTGCAGAGGGAACTCCAGCTACCTGCAAGACATTGGGGAAGCCAAACCTGTTTTCAGAAGGTTGTTGCTCACTACATAGGAATCCATCAGCAATACAGTAGATGTGGATCTATTAATCCAAAAAGGCTGAAAAATCCCTATACAACATAGTGACGTAAGTATCACTAGAAGATTACTTACTGAGTGGCTTTGTGACTTAATCCAGACTGTATATGCAAAACCACTCAAGAGATTCACAGAGTAAGCTGAGCTGGAAGGGACCCCCAAGGATCATCGAGTTCAACTCCTGGTCCTGCACAGGACCATTCCCAAGAGTCACACCATGTGCCTGAGACCATTGTCCAAATGCTTCATGAACTCTGACAGGTTTGACTCTGCTGTGGTCACTGTCCTGGGGAGCCTGTTCCAGCGCCCAACCACCCTCTGGGTGAAGAACCTTTTGCTGGTATCCAACTTAACCTCCCCTGACACAACTTCAGGCCATTCCGAGTCCTGTCACTACATTGAAGAGGTCAGTGTCCGCCCCTCCTCTTCCCCTCACAAGGAAGTTGTGACTGCAATGAGATCTTCCCTCACCTCCCTTGACCACCTGGCAACAATTTGGGAACAGCAGCTGAAAACATTCAATTCAACACCTACTGACTGGTTCAGTTATTAATGCACCAGTTTTGTAAATCTTGACCTTAAGTTGACAAGCTCATGAAGTTGTTTATTCCTGAGATACATCTCCTATGGGCAACTGCCTTCCTCATTATTTATCTACTTAGTCTCTCCACTTCCAAGGCTTCTAAGGTTTCCTTGACAGAAAACAATACACATTCACTGCACAGCACACACCTGTAATTATTAATAAAGGGTGCACTTTTGAACATTTTTCCCATATATGTTTGAAGGCTGGTCTGAAATAATTTTAAAAACCAAAATCCCTCTTGAACAAGATAAACAATAGCAGAGAACAGGTATAAAGAATTTACATCTGCCTTGAAGACCATAGAACACACTGTAGCACTACTGTAACTCAAAATCAGGTATTTTGTCTACACTTCCCTATTAATACTTCTGTCTAAAAGTGAATTCAATTAGAACATTTCAGGCAAATGCTAAAAGTTGCTCAGATGAGAAATAATGTCCAGTGATGTGTGGGACACCAGGAACTTTCATTCTAATTTCTAAATTGGTGTGTACCCCCATGCAACAAAAATGTCTCCTTCCTTTACCATATCTACTCTCTCCCTGGCAGAAATCAATATACATGTACCATACTGCACACACCTAACGAACTCAGAGCTACATAAGATGTACCAGACTCATCTGTACCAGTACAGACAACACTATAAGCAAAGCTGGCACACAGGGTGTTATAGCATCTATGACTTACAGGCCTCAAAATCAGATTTGCACAAAAACTCTGACAGAGCTGTCAGATAGCCAAGACACCCAGGCAAACAGAAAAACAAAAAGAGGATACAGTTCATAGAAGTCAATTAACAGGTATCACAGAGAAATAATGGATGATGAGAGCTCTTGGCCAGGAAAACAAGGAGAATATGTTGAATATGAATAATGTACATAGACACAGCAGAATTAATGCACCTACATCACAGCAACACACCATTCCTAAACAAAAATATTTCCCCTTTTAGCCATTAAGTTTTCCACTATAAAACTATCATTTTAGAGGAAAAATGGAAATTTTCATAAACACTGTTGCACATTTTCCCTTTCAGTAGAAACTTTATGACCAATTATAGCTTACACATTACAGAACAATCCCAGAAGTCCTTGAGATAAAATAAAATACCTTGACTTGTTTCAGACAACTCCACTGGCAGGAAGCTACTGTAACATACAATTTCTGGAATAAGGAAACACTCTTTTCAAACATCATCAGTACTGGATAGCACGAATTCACTCACTCATTACATCATTTTTTGGGGACTGACCCTTTGGGCATTGCAGCCTTTCCAGCCTGTGTAGCATCCATCTGCTTCGAGTCACCATTTAAAATATCTGTAGTCAGTTATGATTTCTTGTGTCAACATATCTAGCTTTAATAAATTACTCTTTCTGAAGATCAGCTCTGAGGTAACGTCTTTCCTATGTCCACAGATACTCCAGCTGAACAGGTGAAACAGAGAACTAAACAGTGAAGTGCCAATGTAAGAGGCTCTGCCAAATTATCCAGCATAACTTAAAGAGAAACAAAGCAAACAACTGTTTTTATTTTCAGTAGTATGCATACATAATTGCATAAAAAATCAAAATGCAATCAAGTGTGTACAAATTTCAAATTGTTCTTGTATAAAATTTTCAAATAAAGTAGTATTAAAACCTGAAGCCACACACAAAGAATCAAACTGCTTGCTAGCCACGTATTTCCTCTACTCCATTTTAACTTGCCTGCATCACTCGGAAAGATAAAATGAGCTGTCAGCATAAATCACAAACACTTTTCACTGTGACAATCATAATGGTATCAGTCTCCCCAAAACAGGAAACTAAGATAAGAGGTAATTAAAATATCAAAGTCAAGAAAATAACATTCTTTTGAGTTTACTTAAAGAGATCACTACTCCTAAATACCTCGGTTTGAAGGGGAGCTGGGGAACATCACTGGTTAAGTTGGCCAAGTTTGCTTTTTCTAGAGAAGCTGAAAGTAACACTAAACATGGGTCTTAGTCTACAAGACAAGCGTTCATTTCAGTATAGCTGACAAACTGCAGTACCGTATGCACTGAACTCTGATAGTCATCCTGGACAAAAACCTGTGGACAGTGAACAAACCCTAGTGCTTCATGCCCTTTTCTTAACCACCTGTATGATCTATGTTAGTATCATTAAGAAATTAGAATTTTTTGTAAAAGGTTAAAAGCAGTAAATAGTAAAAGTAACTTTTTGTTACAGTGCTGTGTTATGCTGACAATTCATACAGTAACATAAGCACATGTGCCACAGCTGCCCCTAAGATAACTCGGTAAAATAAAGCAACTGAGGTATTTGGTGAACAATGGCATTGCTCCTGAATGCTGTTCTAGGTCATACTGCATGACTGTAGCAGAATACCTTGAAAACTAACACATAGGTTTCATAAAAAAATAATTATCTCAGCGTCAAAAGGTGCCACTGTAAAAAAAGTAAAACCTCACATGGCTGTTGTGACATAGTGAATTAAGACCTAACCCTCACATACAAAGAACATTAATTTTCAGCATCATCAGTTTAAATATTTAATTTTCAATTGGGATGGCAAGTCCTAAAACTTGGGCCACATCAACAGTAAGTGAAAGGATGCTGTGTGAAACCTACAATCACAATTTTTTAAAATGTACACTACAAACTATACAAAATACATCATTTTACAGAATAGTTTCTAGACCACCGGTAGGAGAGACTATGTCTTGCCCCAGAAATCCTTCCTCTTCTGAGCTCGTTCCAGTATCTGAGACGCTAGAGAGCTAGATGCTGCCGAGCGAGCAGAAATCTGAGACAACCTGTCATCTGTGGGGAAAGCAAGAAGGGAAAAAGTAAATAGGATGATTAAATATACATACTCAAACACAGCTGACATTTTTTGAATATTTTTATGCCCTCTTTCACGATGGATGCTAAAACAGTACCACAATACACTTCAGTTCAATTACTTGGCAACTGACATGCTGGAGAAGAACCTCACAAGGAAGCCTCTAGTATGTTAGTTAAGAGAGTTACATGGCCATCTCTTGAAAAACTCCAGAATGAGAACCCTGTATTCAACTGGGAATTGCCCAATTCTCCCAGTCATCTTGACCTTTAATCTCCTGTGTCAGCAGACCTCAGAAATTGTTCCTCTGCCACTGAGATCTATATAGACTAGACTCTGGTAATGACATATTCTTGAAAGCAACCCACTGCTTCAAGCAAAGCAGACAACCTTAGAATAACTTGACTAAAATATCAGAACCCACATTGCCAAAGAGAGTCCTTCTGTGCCAAATCCAGCTAGTGTGCCAAAAGTTGCTAGAAGAAACATGTCTTTTGAAGAAAACAGAAGTTTACCACAAAGATAAGAAGAAGCAGGCTTTAGAAATATACTTTTGAAGGGTCTTTCTTTTGAATACAGGGTCCACTTTACACACAGTATAACTCCTAAAATTAATCAGTCTTGATGCTGCTTGCCTGATAAAGCCCATTATAATTCTTTAAGAGCACTAAAATGTTGCCTAATTACACCCATTCTCCTGCAATGGATTAGAAAGAACTGTATCACCAGTTTCCAGACCCCTCATCAACAATAAAAAAAAAAAAATTCCAAGAAAACTTCCTCACTTCAATCCAAACAGCACCAGTATTCTGTCAGTGCTCGAATTAACTTCTCAGAAGAGTTTCTAAATTCTTAAAATACAGTGATCCTAATAGCCTGTAACAGGCTCACATACTATGTATAACAACTATATTCTCACGTATGAGAAAACTGCTAACTGCACTTCTGCAAATAAAGACATGTCATTGGAATAACTCCCAGGTTTGTACGCATATGAACAAATATGGACATACAAAATATCTGTGAGCTGGCACATTTCACCTGTTTCTGCAAGTTCATACATTACCACTCAGCTCATACGAAAAAATCAAAAAGAAACAGCAGCTACAGCATTTAATCTGTATGCAGCAAGCTGGCGGGAAGCTGCAGAGTACTACAGAATTTCACGTTTTATGTAGTTGCACTGAAGCTTGGCTGAGCCATCTGCACCACCCACATATTCTTCAGCCAACTGCAATGAGTAAAACAGAGAATCAGTCTAAACCTTGGTTAAAACCCAAGGAGCAAAGAAGCGCCAAGGGGCACAGAAACAAGCTTTTGGTTGTTCTGGGGTATAACTATAAATAAACTGCAATCAGATATAAACCTGCTCTGCCCATACTGTGAGCTGAACCAAACACAGGTGATTGCAACTAGCACAGCACCACACCAGGCTCAACCTCAAACACCACACTAAGAAAAAGTGTATCGCAGATACAGTGCCTTTGGTTGACTAATGCTACTGAAAGAGTTTATTTGTGTCTGCCCACAAAAAGGCCAAGAAGATGCAGCTGTGCAATGGCTGCTCTCCCAGACTAACCTTAAAATAAACATTTAAAAAAGGCCAAACCAGCAATCAGAATAGCAGGATGCCATAAGCACCCCTAACACACTGAGCAGAGGACAGGTGGGAAAATTAAAGTCAGAGGGATCATTTTATGTTGCACATCTGGGGCTAAAGTCTCACATGCAAAACCTTTTATCTTAAAGTTTGTGGTACCTTTTAAGTCGCAACCAAAGTTACTCCAGCTGCAATATGGGCTGTGTTGCAGTTGCCTTTAGTTGCTATCAACACAAAGGCTTAAAAATGTGTGGGCAGGAAGCAATTTTAGGTATGGAACTAAGCAAGCTACAGTAACCATATCGAGAGCCACAATGGTCTATTAATTTTCAGCCACATTTAATGGTTTATTCGTATTACCCTATACCTTCATATTCATACTTCAGGTAACTAGGTTGAACATGTTCAAATTATTTTGATGAAAATATGCTGTAGTTATTCAGGCAAACACATAAACCAGTATTACTTACTGCATTCAGAAACTTCTCACATTCATGCAAAAGTTAAAATTTATTTCGGTTACATACACGATATACAATAATAGTTTGGGACAAGAAATACCTTCATCATTACGGTTTCTTTCCCGAAGGGGCAACGGTAAAGTTCTCACTTTCAGATTGCCAAGATTCCCTAAGACAAAAAGCCAAAAGGCACAGTTTTGAATCATTTCAAAATAGACAAAGGATAATATTTCATTTTAGAACACTTAAAAATATTGTAACATTATTTCTAAAACATGAGTCTTATAAACAGCACACACAACAAAAATTCTACCAGACTCCTTTACCCTAAGATGCTCTACTGTATTCTTCTCAAGACACTGCTCTTTGGTACATGCTACAAGTTACTTAATAAACTGCACTCAAGGTGCAGAACTAGAACCCAGTTCCAGTTCTAATCTTTCTGAGGAAATTCTCTGCATTTCACCTTCCCATTTAACCTGACAACTACTTGCTCCATTCTAGAATGGAAATACTACTTTTTAGCTGATCTCTATAATCAAAGGACCAAGAATTGTGGGACCTTAAGCGGCTATAGAAAGTCTTTCTGGAACGGAGACTAAGAGGACAAGGAGTCTTTTCTTTATCAAATTTACATCCCCAGTACCCTTAAACATGGTTAAAAACTTCTGAAATGCTTCAGTACAAATCCCTCCTCAGCCAAGAAAAAGTTTTTCTCAGTATCCAATAAACCTTCTAGAGATGGCTTTTTTGTTTCCTTATCCTGCAGAAATAATTTTAAGGAGCTTATCTCTCAGAAATCCACAACTCCTGCAAAATAATATTACACCATAAAGGTCCCAGTTACACACTGCAGTTAGCAATTGCAGCTGGAAAAGTGCCACAGCATCCAGCTGCAGCTTAAATACTAGAATTTAGAGCTGTTCATGATAAACCAAATTATTTTCATGAGTAGTATTTATTGAAATTAATACAGCAAAATCAGACAACTACTGTAATAGAGTGTTATTAGTGGAATTTGAAACAAAGGTGGATGTTGTGCATATTTCCTCAGCAAGACTAACCAACCACATAGTAGAAAAGCTTTTGTTTACAAACAGCACATTCTTTGTAGAAACTGTAAGGCAGCAAGCTCAGCATCTCTTGGCCTGAGCGCTGCACAGTAGTCATCTACATCCTGCATCACTCTAACACACACTGAATAAACAAAACCCACGGTTATGCTGGAATTCTGGATCCTTAAGAGTCCCTTGAATACGATGAGAGGGACTCCAGCAAGGCACAGAGCAGCCTTTTGCTGACTTCAGCACAGAAGTTGCGGAGGACTGCTCCTGATGGGCTGAAGCAAGACGAACTTGCTCATCAGCAACCCTGTTAAGAGGCCACTGATCCTGCCTAAGTGGCAGCGGATCCACAGTTCCCAGCCCAGCAGGTGGAGAGTTAAAGCGTGAAGTGGCTTCCATTTTCACATCGGGCTACAACATAATAGAAAGAAAAAAAAGGAAGGATCAAAAAAAGCACAAAACCACAACATCTCATACACAGCCTTCCAGTACAGATCCTCACATATGCAGCAAATGTTGACTTTACACTGTTATACTTCTCATGAAAGTACTCAAAGAAAAAGTATTCCAAGCTTGTGAGACAGTGTAAAGACAATCTTTTCCTAATAACAAGTGTTTAACATGGACTGAAAGTAATCTAATCAGGTCAAACCAAGAGCTTATTTTCTAAAACTGTAATGCTTTAGATTTTACAACAACATAACCAACTTCTCATACAACTGTGTCTGCTTCTATTACAGAACTTACTACAAAGGATGTATGCAGTTAAATGGTAGCTCTCTTTGTAGAACACAGACCAAGCACAACTTGACAAAAAACTATCAAATTTTTGAGGATAACAACTCCTAAACGTTTCTATTTCTCTTTTAGTAACTATGCAAGCTGCAAAGTAAAAGCAGCACAAAAGTAAAGGAAAGGTAGAGTGAAACTATTATGGCACATTAACCTATCTTCTACATAAGCACCCAACCTCTCCCTCTTGAATTTCTTCCAACTCAAGCAATGTGGAGTTGTGCCATTGTGATGTCAATGGCTACAATACCATTAAGGGGAAATCTTACTGGCAACCTTTTTATTCTTCTGTAAACAAATCCCATGCATTTAGCAAAAAAAAAAAAGGGAAGCACATCAAATCTCACTCCAGTAGTCTCAACTCCTTTGCTTGACACCCCAAAAGAACTATTTATTCAAACGTGCCATTTTTAGTCACAGACACCGACAAATTTTAAGACAGCAAATAACAACTAAAAGAAAAGGTTTCTTAAATAAATTATTCATTATTACTTAAAGAGCATATTCTGAAAATTAATAATGGTAAGTGTGTTTTCTGGCTCACCTGGAAGGACCTTTTTTTTGAAGGGTTTGTTGCTAAGTTTTGCTTTCTCTGAGGGGAAGATGAAGACTTGAATTTAGGAGCAGACACTGGAACAGTACCTCCTATTGTATTGGAAAAGATGAAAAATGCCTTATTACATTAAACAACCTAATAAAGTAATTCAGTTATGTATTTTTTTCTTTAGTTCTTGAAAGACTGCATTTAAAAGTCTTTTTACCAACAGATGGGGTAGTGCGATCATGATGAGTGCTCGGAGTTCCTCCAAGAGTTCTCAGCTTCGGAGTAGGATGTCTGCTGCCTCTCCTTGAGGATACAGAAGAATCTGAGACGGCTGCAGATGTGTTCAATACTAAGGCATTCTCACTGAAAAAAACCAAGAGTAATTATTAAAGCATTAGCTAAGGAAGGACTCAGGAGTCTTGCACTCAAGCTTTGTTTCTAATCCATTCCTACAATGAAGCCTAAGGGAAGACAGTTAAGGCCTTAACACCCCAACAGCCTGTAGCTAAAACAGCTGCTTGCAAAGGGGAGTCCTGGATTCCAGCCCTTAAGCCTCAGTTTCTGTATTTTAAAGAGTCTCAAGCTATAACTCCAGGCTCCCTCCGTCCCAACAAACCCTGAATATATTGCTGCACAATACAAAGGCTCAACAAGAGGGCTGGAAAACTTCGAATCCAGAAAAACTTTGAACATGGTTGCTGCCTTAGAGATGGGAGTGTGGGTTTGACATTCTTCAGTCAATGTGGTGGAACTGAAGCCAAATATACCACATTTATGTAAATGCTATAGCCCCCAGGTCATTAAATATACATCATAATATGATAGATATATATATATCATACATTATATATGTATATATAATATACATCAGCACTATCACTTCAGTCTTCTGCCTCCAGCTGCATTTCAAAAGGAGGTGGCAGCACACCCACAGTGTGGAGGAACCTGATCCTATCAGTGCATGATAGACACATCTAGGCAAAGTATTCCTCATTTCTAGCTCTCAAGAAGGGGTAACATGCAAGCATTAAGCTGCTCTGCATGGCTGAGTCCAGTGCACATGCCAGAACACACAGAACCCCACTGCAAGATGACAGAAAACTGACAATGTCAGAGACATCTATGAACTAGATAATCTCTAGAATTAAATAGAAACTTAGGAAGGCTTCCAGATGATGGTTTTGAAAGCATGCATTTAATATCTGTTGGAGTCTAACATCCCAATTTTTCTTTGCCTGGATTTACATACATGATATTACCCCCAATGGAGACAGTTACCGTTCCTTATCTTTGATTAGCGCTGCAACACCAAAGATAAAATGCAATAAGGAATGTAAAATGTGTAGCTGACATGGTTACAAGGGTCAAAACTATTCAGAATTAAATGTCTATCAAGCTAAAATATTGTTCTACAGAAAAAAGGTATGCAAAACTTGCACAGTAAAAAACCAGAGACTTCTGAAACTAGATACAATTTGGATCTCTCAAATGTCAAATACAGTACTATGCACATACTGAGCTGATCTCTCATTATTTGTAAATACCCCTCCACATTTTTCCCACCCGTGCTTAGTAACACAATCACCAGTGATTACTGGATATTAGCTATTTTTTTCCTCCTAAGTCCTTTATCTTTGTCCATTAATTTTTTAAGAAAAAGAGATGCCTAGGTACAATATTAGCATATATCCTGTCCTATCAATCCTATGCTGTCAACTTGAAGCAAATTGTGAGTTTTAATTTTCACTAAGCTTGGCTGCTGCATAATGAACAGTCTGTTCTCGGAGGCTCATACTGCAAATTTCATAGTTTTGGAGAAAAACATTAGAATCATTCATGAGTCTACAAACTTGTGTCTTCCAAGTCAGAAATGCAGTATTTTTAATGACAGATCCAATTCCGTCAACCAGATTAATGTCTTAAACCTTCTCATTCCTTATCAAACTGTTGAAAACAGAAGTACTACCACACCAATTTACACTCTCTTAAATAAATTTAATTTAAAAACAAAAACTATTTAACCTACAAATTTCTGACCTGTTAGAGGAAATATACACACACACACATATATACATCAAAAAAATGTTCAGTTTTACCCTTCAGTTTTCTTATCTTCTTTAGCATCCTTACTGTTTTCTGCTAATTGCTGGGCCATGACTGCAGCCTGTTCATCTGTCTTTTCTTCCTCTTTCTCTTCTGTTGATCGTTGATTTTCTCTTCCTTCAGTACCTTCTTGTTCATCCCAAACTAAACGTCTTTTGACTGGAACACTTACAGCATCTGACATGTCTTTCTTTGTGCTGTCCTGATGTGGTTGTTTGGAGTCAGGTTGCTGTAGCACTTCAGGGCTTGGTGCAGCCTCTTTTTCAGAAACACTGGATATGAAAGAACAGAGAGTTTTGTATCACTGATTTGCACAATATACATATCTATATAGAACACATTCATTCAGTTCAGTTCTTTGCAAGAAGTACAGCTCAGACATTAAAAAGTGGTACAGTTGAGATGATGAGCGGTTAAATTGCCACTGAAGTTTTAACTGATGATGCTTAAGCACATCCCATTTTCAAACTAGATTTTAGGAAAACTCTTTCTGTATTACCATTTCCAAAAATGCAATGTAAATTAGGGCTGTATTTTCAATTTAAACAACAAGTTAGATTATGAGAAGTGCTCAAAAAACACCTATTTCCATACAAGGGACTGTCTGACAGTGTAATTTTGAAAGTCAAGCAGTCTAGAAAACTCTTCTTCAGGCACAATTTTTGAGAGTCTTAAACTCTCAACTATTGACAGAAATCAGTGCAAATTAGCCCAGTGCATAGAAATGAGATCAGCAAGAGGATCTGTATTTCACAGAAGAAAACAAACCAGCAAACCGAAAAATTTACACCATACTTAGTATCACATATTATGGTGTAATAAATACTATTTTACATGTCATCACCAAACCCTTATTAGAGCTACTCATGCAAAAAGGGCAGATCTGTCACACACACACATAAGAAAGGACTGCACATACAGTCTACAGAGGACTACACAGGCATCCAGGGCACTGTTTTTAAATATCAGATGACCTTCTACTAACACATTAATTCTGAATTTTCCTAGCAAGGGATTTAATATCTGCCAGTTCTGACAGCCTTCAAAGAAAGGAGAAAACGGATGTTCACCATTCTAGCTCCTAAGTCTTCACCTCTGAACTAAGGACACTCAACCACAAAATTAGTTAATCCTGACAAGAATATTGATAACACCTGAGTAGGAAAAACATATTTCATATCATTCCAGTGGAAAGGACATTACTTGAGCATGACTCAGTGCGAAATTCTTCTGGACTTGATGACACTAAGGTTGCCACACTAAATATGCATTTGTGGAGAGTTATAAAGGAGTAACTTTCTCTTCTTTTAGAAGAGCAGACTGTGCCTTGTTTTCAATTTGAGCACATACCAACCAATATATCTGTGAAAAGGTAAACTCCCTCATCTGTTCCAGTGAATTTACATATCACAGAATAGTAGAACAGCCCAGGTTGGCAGGGTCTTCAAAAGACCAACCAGTCCAACCCTCCATGAGGAAAGGAAGCCTAGATGATAACTGAGCACCCTGTCCAAATGTATCTTGAAAGCAGACAAATATTCAAGATCACACAGCTAGGCTAAGCCTATATTCAGCATTTTGCTGTTTCAAAGCTGCAAAGTAGCAGGCAGGAATGATGACCTTACCCCGCAAGATCTAGTGCTCTGATGTTGTTGCTGATTCCTTCTTCTGAACTGGAAGTTGAGGACACATCCCAAAGACTGTTATTATCAGACAGGATCTGATTGAAATGGTATCGGGAGAAGTGCGTTCCCTCTACTCGTTGCCTGTAAGCCTTCGCTCTTTCTCGAAGCTCTCTCACCTACACATCAAGGTTTCGTAAGTTGCACGTCTGTTTAAATTTCACTATTAGGCTACTATAAATATTTGCATTAGCTACTGGCAGCTAGAAGAGAAAGGCAAGTTTACTCATAATACAGGGCCAGCCACAGCACAAACATTGCATGCCACAGTAAATGTAAGAAGAGGAAAGCAAAAATAATATATTCAGGAAGCATATATTCAGTAAGCACGTTTGAGCCATGAAGCCAAAGCGAATTTGTCAATTATTCATTCCACGAGCACAAAAATTTATGCAGCAACTGTGAATAAGTTTAGTGCTGGATTCTAGTTTTTCCATTAGCGCTCAGACACAGTGCTCCAAACACTGAAAGAGGAACTTGGATGCAACCAACCTCCATATACCACATGGAATTTAGGTTGTTTTGAGATGCCTAAAGAAAAGAATACAGAGTTATTTTTAAATTTCTTATTTGTCCTGTCAATACTCAAGGGTGATACTGTTATTATCACCCTTGTAACTTCAGTCTAAGTAAGAAATTAAATACTAAAAACCTGTCAACATAGCTCTATGCTGCCTCCCTGAGATTCAATAAAAAGCTCTCAAGCAAGTACAGTCAGCACTGGCATTCCACCAGTTTTTTACCAAGACTGAGGACATTAATTTGGATTTCTAAACATCAACACTCAAAAATATATTTCCCACTAATTTATAATTCAAATCAACAGATCTATGAGCATGTGTAATACTGAATTTGTACGCTGCAAACACTGCAACTGTCTCTAGCTACATAAATATTAGTGAAAAGTTAAGATTAAGAACTCTGGGTGCTATTGTATGCAAGACATAATATCAAAATTATTCCTTCTAGGCTATCAGTAACTGTAAGAATGAGATACAAAACTGTTCAGGTGTCAGTTTTACTCCAAAAAAATAAAAGTGATAACCTCCCTCTTCGAGGGGGCTAACACCATCATTTTTACAGTTAAGACCATTTAAACACTTGCTGTCTTGTGTCCTTCACCCAAACACAATTAAAGTGCAGGGAGAAAAAGCAAAAGGAAGAAGTTTATGTTTAAATTATTAAAAATAACTTTGTGATATCGTGTGAATTCTGACTTACTAAAAAATGGTCCACAGGAAATAAGTATTTTATCAAAGAGCAGGAAAGTAATACTGACATTTCCTCTACCACATTTTCACAGTTTTTATTCTTCCTTCCTAATAGATTTCACATCATTCCTCCTGCAAGGAACAGAGTTAGTGGGCTAAATTCAGCTAATCCCACTAAAAGTAACCGGATGCAGCAGATGGATATCCAGCTAACATCCTACAATTTGACCCACTAAACTTCCAAAGAACAGCCCATTAAAAATATATGCCTGTCATTTTCAAAGGCAAATTTAAAGTTTGATGTGCAAGTGATTTACCGGATTACTCCCTTCAACTAGAAGAATAAAAAATTAATTATGATAGCCAGAACAGAAGGAATGTAAATCCAGAGCAACAGGATACTGCAGGGGGAGGAAGAATACTAAGTCTCCAGCGAATTTTGAAGAAGTACAAAGGAGAACCATCTCCTTCAGTGATTCAGCAGGCAGCATTAACTCAGCAGGACATAGGCCCTAGAGAGTTCTACTGCGATTATGAATTGCCCACATTAATTTTTCAAAAGCATAATTGGAAGAGATTTTTTTCATTTGCCTGCTGAAAAGCACCCTTAATAATAAATTGCAGAGAAGCAGCCTACAAGTAATCACTCTGGCTATGGTCACACCACGATTCCACTACGTCATTTGCCTGTCTGGACTCAGAACTTCAGAAAGTCTGCTTTGGACACGAAGTCACCCATGTGCAGTCCCAACTAAGGGAGAAACGAGAATGGATCAGCCAGAGTTTATCATCTAACCACTTATGTTAAGCAAGAAATGTTCTGTAGGCACCTTTCATAGGGATGAGTCTCAACAACCCACCAGATGCAGAGGTTACATACACTTTTGAGGAACATTTCATTAGTATGAGAAAAAGATATGGAACCATGTGGAAACCAAAAGGACTGTTGGGCAGCCTATACCATGAATGGCCAAAGTACCTCTGTTACTTTACAACAAAACCAATGCACTTGGCACTCTTTTTCAGGTTATGCATACTTTCATTAATATGCTGTTAACATTTCTCAAATGTCTGGATTCTTTTTTATGTCACTATGAATGAAATACATTATTCAGTCCCACTATGTTACAGAACCATAGAACATCCCAAGCTGGAAGGGCCCCACAGGGATTACCAAAGTCCAACTCTTGGTCCTGCACAGGACACCCCAAGAGTCATACTGTGTGCCTGAGAGCACTGTCCAAATGCTTCTTGAACTCCGAAAGGTTTGGTCCTTCAGCCACTTCCCTGGGGAGCCTGTTCCATTACCCAACCCCTCTCTGGGTGAAGAACCTTTTCCTAATATCCAACCTGAATCTCTCCTGACACAGCTTCATGACATTTCCTTGAGTTCCGTCACTGGGCACCATAGAGATCAGGGTTTGCCCCTCTGTTTCCCCTTGTGAGGAAGCTGTAGATGTAAGGTTTCCCCTCAGTCTCCTTTTCTCCAGGCTCAAAAGACCAAGCAACCTCAGCTGCTCTTCATATGGCTTCCCCTCAAGGCCCTTCACCATCTTTTTTGCCCTCCTTTGGACATTCTCCAATAGCTCTATACCTTTCTTATATTGTGGCACCCAAAATTGCCCCCAGCACTCGAGGTGAGACAGCCCCAGTGCAGAATAGAGTGGGACGATCCCCACCCTTGCCTGGCTGGTGATGCTGTGCCTGATGCACCCCAGGCCATGGTTGGCCCTCCTGGCTGCCAGGGCACTGCTGACTCGTGTTCAACCTTCCCTTGACCAGGACCCCCTGGTCCCAAGGCACTGCTCTCCAGCATCTCGTTTTCAGTCTGTACGCACACGAATTCCTTGTCTTGCTTCGCTTGCATGCACAGCTTTGGCTTTACGTATTAAACTGCCCTTATCTCAGCTCAGGAATTTTGTCAATTTTACCCTTCTGGTTTTCTCCCTCACCCCACTGTGGGGGAGTGAACAACTGGTTATGTGGGGCACAGTTCTCTCCTGGGGTTAAAACACAACATATACTCACACACATGTGATCTGAAGTCTAACAGAGACAGGAGAAACTCAGGTAATTGCAATTATAAGTCTCTTCTATATGAACTCATACTAGGATCTAATGTAGGTATGCACACATGAAAATGTGTATGTAATCAAAGCACACTCATCACCAATAAAGTATGCTATTACAGTTTTAAAATAAATTTGGCTCTTCCAGCTACCAGAACAAATTGTTCACTTAGAAGGCTTCAAAAAACATAATAATTCTTTTTTTTAATTCTTCATGCCTACTGCCAAGCAACTTCTTTCTAGCTTCCTGCAATTCTCCTTTCAGCAACAAAATCTCTGTGGAAAAGTCTGATGCACTCAAAACCCATCTTGATAGTGTGGGAAATCCTTGGTTTTTCATACATTCTAATTAAATGCCATGTAAAGTTGAACATCCATCCTCCACTTGCACTCTCCTCATTCTTTCCCTCAACTGTAAGGCAGTGACTCCTCCCAGCTGACTGAGCCACAAACACATTATATCCCAAGGCAATGCACCTTTAATTGCCCACCTTTTAGTTGCCTACCAGCCAATCGCTCTTGAAGCTGAGCACTGCTCCTTATTGCTTTGAATGTTTCACAATGCAACATCAACAAATCAAAGTATTATATGCCAGAAAAATGACATAATATTCTACAAAAACGTTCAGTATACCACTTAGGCTGCATGCAGTAGTTCACAACATTTTCCAAGCTTAGTTAAAGTAACTCTAATGCATATATCAGGGCACATAAAAACTAAAATATTGCTTCTTTTCAGTCCTCTAACATCCTCTTGAGGCTGTTTACACAGAATGGATCATCTCATGCATGAATACACAAAATCTGATTAGGAATCATCTCATACTTTAATATACTTTAAATATCGAGACCTATCTCTCATTGCTTATTTTGTATGTATTCTATAAATATTTCTTTTTGCTAAAAGGAAAATTACTTGCTAGATTAAATCTAGCAAGAAAACACAGAACTGAAAGCTACCAGACTACTACAATTCTCAGAGAACCTTATTTTCAAATTCTCAAAACCCAGCACCCTAGAACCATTTGCTCTAGTTCTACCTTCCACATCAACGTGGACCCAGCTGATGAGGAAACTCACATTTCCAAGGATTTGTCACACAGGTAGCAGCACAGTGTCTCACAAAGGCTCCCTCTATCAGCTGGGAGAAGACTAAGTCAAATCAGTGAAATCAGAGAGTTGCAGAGCAAGTTCTAGCAGCTTCTTAGCACACTATTAACGGTTTTGATTCCCTTGACTGACTCAGGAAATCACACTTAATAATGCTGAGAAATGTTGTGGTCTTGAAGCTACTCAGCCTTTTCACAGTTCTGTCAAATGACTTCCTATACAGCATAATATGGATTGCAGTTTCTGAATAAACGACAAGAAAATACACATATTGACTGAAATTTGCAAGAAAAATTATCAATTTTATGTTGTGTATGACTGAATTCAGCTGACTGCTTTGAATGGATTCAGCATGGTAAGTTAACGAACTGAGACTGACTATCAAGCCAACCTAGGCTGATACATAATGTTGTCCCTTTCCTTTTTATTCCCTTGGAATTTCCTTTTATTCCCTTGGAATCTCCTATCATTCAACTCTGTATTTTGAACACTTCTGTTAAAACACTGTTTGAACACTTCTTGTTACAACCGGGCTGAACATCAAGAATAAGATTACCTGTCACAAGAGACTCTGTTCTGAATGATCCTGATTGTAAGGGAAACAAAACTTCTCCCTCACTTTGGATCTCACATTAATGTATTTTTTTCAGTCTCACCATCTCTTTTTTTTTTCTATGTATTATACTGACTTGTCAGAATCTAATTATCTTTGTACACTCACCTTTGGAAGCCTGAGTTATTAGCATTAGAAACTCAAAACTGTATCTTATAAATACCACAACTCAAAGTTTTTGCATCTAAAAATCAAAATACAAAGCGTACTCAGGCTTCAGATTTTCTAAGAATACTCACCTGGTTGTGAGCTTTACTCTTAATACGAGACCAAACTCCATCTTTGTAGTAATACTGGGCTGGGGACAAAAATTTTGACCTATATTCAGTGTTCATCTTCCTAAGAAATCAAGAATAAGGAGAGAAAAAAAGAGTAAAGTTTGATATCCAGAACACTCTTTTAAGAGCCCTTTTAAAGTTCCATCAACAAGCATAAATATACTTGCACCTAAATGCCAGTGAGATGCAAAAAACACATGCACAAACAACAACTCAAACCAACACAACTAGGAAAGCTGTGAAAAATAATCATTCACAGCTGGTGGTCCTTCAAGCAGTTACTCCTGTTGTTTTTTCTTCGAAATACTTCCACCAGAAGCTTTTGCCCTGCCAAGCCAATCAGCAGAACACAATACACACATCAGCCTCAATTACTTCAATGCAAAGTGTGGAACCTTGATTTAAGTCACTGATGAAGGTACATTTAAGTAAAAATGCCTGGTTTGGCATTAATGTGTCTGAGACATTTCCTTCTCTGAACTCTACTTTAAAGGCGCTCTGCATATGGGTGGGGTGAGCTGCTGGGGCTAGAAACATCTGACTGCCAGAACACTGGTCAATATAATTCATCTGACTATGTCCTACTGGCTTTGATCTTCAAAAGGCCTCAGTACTTGAAAAGATGGGTTCATCTCCCCTTTCTGCCACACACATACAAACAAAGAAAAATTAACATCATCTAACCTATAGCAGGCAATAAGTAGTACTTCGAGTCCTTAAGCCCTCAACTGTGAATATATCAGCTTAAATCTAAAGACATTTTTGGATTTAATCACGCTTCAGAACATTACCAACTTAATTCTAAATATATTCAGCACTGGGTGAAAAAGCCCTATTTTTTAATCCTTCTCAGAAATAGGTCATAAAAGCCTGAAGTCAGAGAATAAAATGAACCTCGTAAAAAGAAAAATACCAAGGTCAAAAAACCCCTTATACTCAAAATATCTTTCAATACATCCCTTTCTTTAAAACTGACAGAATTCCTTCACTTTTGGTTGCAAAACTAATGGATTAGCACAAAAAACACAACACTGCTGTGCCTCTATCCCAGTCAGCCTGCTGCAAAAGCAGGCAATGCAACACAGCTTGCATACAAGTAACAATCCTGTCTGCGTATTGAGAACTTGCACATTTTGACAGCTATTTGCTCAGTGATTTTTTAAGAAAATTTTATCCTGTGCTACTACACTGAAGGCATAAAAGGCAGAAATTTGCCCTTAGATGAAAAGAACCCCAGCAAATTATCAAGAATTTTGGACATAACTCACTGCAAAACTGACTACGATCTACTGCAAAGAGTATGAAAACCAAATAGTTAAAGGTTTTAGCTATACCATATCCACTCACTTTTCCATATTGCAATTTTATTTCATAGAATTTTGGGTGATCATTTTGTAATCAACTCTCAACATCCAACAGCATTCAGACCCAGGTAAGTCTCCTCTCCCATCTTCAATCTAATGCCTTAACACTGCCACAAAGAATGAAAGTAATTGCTGGAGCATACATTAAGCACAAACACAGGAGAGATGGATTAATCTAAGCACTTTAAAGCCTACTTCTTGGATTTTATTTTTCTTGACATATCTCACATGTATATGAAATGGAAATACGAGTTCAATTCCTGCAAATGTAGGCATGTGGCAGAAAAAAAGATATTTCAATAGCACTCAATAACATACACATTCACTTCATTTTCATGCTTGTCAGATTACTCTAAATGGGACAGATTTCTTTACTTCCCTTTACCTCATGTGTGTTTGCTTGTTACTCAGGCACACAAGGTCTTACAGACCAGAGTAAGCAGACATCAAGTACCATCTCCACAGTTTTAAGGTGTAGAGTGGGCACAGTAGATAGAGCAGTTTGAGAAGTGAGCATGACTTCCAAAGCACTTGCTGGAAGTTTAGCAGCAGCAGTGCACTGATTTTATTTCATTCATGTAAATTTACTAATACTACTATTATTGCATCACAAGGTTCAACTGAACAGAGTGGTTACAAAGCTTCCACAGCCACTGCCCAGAGAAGAGGATGGAAATTAACACCAGGTTTAGATGTACCCACAAGAGGCTCAATCTCAGCGCTACAAGGGGCATTTGCCACTGCAGCTGCAGCATGGTGTGGTTCAAGGTCCACAGTCCATCATTCTAAATACTAGGCTGCTGCACACCTACTCACTAGTCTAGGTTTTCCTATTTTATACATACCCACGACTTGTATGTAAAGTGAGGGGCTTTGGACTGATATGTTGCTTATTATTTTGTTTAGGATGTTTCTGTTCTGATTTCCCTTGTTTTGCTGCATCTTCTGCTGGTTTTTGAAACGGTTCTTCCCTCTTACTCTAAGGCAAAGATAATTTTAAAAATATCGCATTAGCTAACAATCTGAAAACCCTCACACTTCTTTTGACATCAAGCTCTTGCAAATAATTAATTTTATTTTAGTGTTAGCTGTTTTGAATATTTAATACAAACAAGAATACCACATTCTTTTGTTAACACGAAAATAAACTAGCAAAATGCCAAAGTTAAGACTGAGTGCAACATTCTGTTGGCTAGATAATCCATTAATTTTACAAAATTAATTTAAGGTGAAACACAGAAATAAAATAATACGATACATGCACATTCTAACCTGAGTCCAAGAGGCACATTTTTAAATATTTTACTCTGTTTTATAAATGTTCAGATTTATTTGTTTGGGTTTTACACCAAAGATTTTGGTTTTCCTGATTATTTTATTCTTTTGGAAATCCAATGAATGACTTCTGATTCTGCTAGAGATCTTCACAGATATTGTTCAAATTCAATTTTAAAAAAAAGCCCAACAAAATCCCCCAAAACTTTTTCAAGATATTCATCAGAGAAGAGTTACTGGTATAAACAAGCAGATTTTTAGACACTTTCACAAAAATTCCCTTCTCATGACTTCTCTTACTTCATTTATTAGCTGTTCTCAAAAAACAACCTGAAATTCCAATAAACCAGATAAATGCTTCCTGAAAGCCTCAGGCTTTTCAAGCTTTCTTCATACCTACTTAAAGAGGCAAAAGCAGACACAAAACTTCTCATCCCCAGACGGGATCTAAAGAACTGGGTAGGTCTGAGTTTTAAATGATAAAACCTCCAAGCCAACAATTCCCTCAGAAGTACCAATGGCTTAAACTAAGCCAAGGCACTGCAAGTTATGTACACCTTTTGCTCAGCAGTGGTTCTAATGAACACCTTGCCTGACAATGGCCCTTTCTGTTCTATCAGCAACAGAGATGGGTAGTGAGGAGACTTAGATTACTGGGAGCATCACACAGCTGGTACAACCCAGGCCAGAAGATTCCTAAAAAACCAGAATGACAGTTTTATGGAACAGGTCCTAAGGGAGCCAACTCAGAAAAGCAAAAAAGGAAGATGCATGCCCAGTGGAAGCAAAGTCAGGTGACATGGAAAGAATACAGAGATACTGTCTGCCACTGTAGGGAGAAAATTCACTATCTCTAATTTATGACATTCATAAAGGTTCCAGACCTCCCATCTAGCCCTACTGCACACCAAGACACAACACTGGTACCAATCAGAGTATAAATCAGAGATTTAGATTTCAGAAACTATCCTAATGACTAAAAACAAAGTGTCAATTGGGAACAAAAAAATTAAAATAAAACTACTGCAAAACTCAGAAATTTAAAACTTTAAACTGAAAAAAATGCACTGCAGAGACTCCATAACCCCCAAAGAGCAGAGCTGTACAGTATTATTTTCAATCTTTTACAGCAAAACCACTACTGAGTCCAGTGTCACTAGCAACACTGAATAATTTCAATCTGAACCCAACCCCTTATAGAATAGATCAAAACTGCAGAAGTACTACTGAAGCTTTTCTTTCAGGGAAGTATTTACTTGTTCACACACCAGCAATTCTTTCTCTTCTGAACCACCTCTCTCTTGTGGACTCTTAAGAAGAGGAGACCCTTTGGAATTTCTCTCATAAGGAGTTTCAGAAGTAATTGCAGGAGGAGATTTAACCGGAGGTACGGTTTCCTTTGCGTTGCACATAAGCTGTGTGGGAGGGAGAAAACAAAACAAAGAAAAAAAAGTGTGATTTGTTTACCTTAAGGCTAAATTTTCAAAATCTATTAATTTATTCACACAAATACACTCACATATGAACAGAGTGACAGTCATCTGTACAAATAAAGCATGTGTAAACTAATGAACTTCTAGGAGAAATTCAAGAGAAATTTAAATACATTTAAAATTGACCAAGTCAGACACAGATAAATCTGTGATCAAACACAGTTTTTACTGAAGTTTACTATCAGAAGTTTTGTTTATTTGGCTATTTTTTGTTCACCTTCAAAGCTGTATGGAGGATCCTGGTTTTTTAAAGGCATGCCATAAAACTTCCATATGAGTCCCCAGTCTATGTCCTGTCCATAAGTAACAGAAAACTACTCTGAGTTTTAGAGCTGGATGCTTAGAGCTTGGGCAAATTAAAATCCACTCTCTTTCAACTAACGTAGTAGTATAAACCAAGGCAGAGAATTTGCCTAATATGTGGTCATGTGTTATCTCCTCATGGAGTTCCAAATTTCAAGACCATGCCATTATGTGAGAAGCATGCATTTTCCACAGATCTGCTATGAGAATTTAGGTCTGACTTATAACCTAACCTGGATAACTTTGATATTTTCACAGAATCTCTTCAAGGGAAAGGGATTGCCAGTATTAACGTATATTCTCAGTCATATCAATGGTGAAGAATATCAATTTGTTAATATGTATAACTTTTATCATTAAATTTTCCCTAAATTCTACTTATCCACGGATGTATAGTGCCTACAGACTTATTCTCACTGCTTCTTATTCTGCATAAGTTGTGAAAAAAAGTCTTTCTTCTGAAAAAAACCAGAATGTTCACAAGCATTAATAATGAAATTATCAAACTGCTTGCACACAGAATCCTCTTTGACTTTTTCCATAAGGTGACTTTCTGGGGCCTGCCTCTTCCTCAAAAGGTCCTTTGGCTTCTCTATACTACTGTAACACATTTCAGTGAGTTTTCACTGGATACACGGCTGCTGGGAAACATCCTGCAGTAAATCCACCTGCTTGGTATTCCAACAGAAAAAGACAGGATAGTGATTATCTTAGTTATCAACATTTATTGCCTCTGAAAGCTGTTACTGAACAAATCTGCCACCTGACAATAAAAAGAGCACATCATCTCTAGTAATCCCACTAATGCATATGCTTCTAGTGAAGAAAGAGAAGATAAATGCAGAAGTGCCTATTTTACACTGTAGAATGACCAAAAGACTGATCCTAGGTCCTGATCCCAGTAACAGTTAATTGAAAACACAAAGCAGTCTCACACTCAGTTACTCTTTGAGGTCTTCCTAGAAATAGCAGCATTTTCAACCCAACAAAGCCCAAAAGCTCATGAGATGTATTAAAATATCACAAGAGTATCTTAAAATCAGAAGACTCCACTTCAAATATAACCTGTTGTCATGAAAGAATAAAACACTAGAGAGACACACTTTATGGCTTAGTAGTGTATGTGCACAGAGATCGAGACTGAGAATAAGAAACTGGAGCAACACGGATAAATTAATGCAAACAGAAGAACATGGTCCTGTTAGAAAGAATGAAATACAAGGCCTAAGGAGCACAAATAATTAGGCCTGACCACAATAAAGAATCACATGAAAACAAATCCAATTACACTACATTTCTGTATAGGGAGAGAGAAAAAAAATAATCATGCAACAACAGTAAAGTTTATCATTCCCCCACCAGAAGAGCAAAAAAAGGAAATCTTTTTGAAAGGAAAACTTTGCTGATACATAAAAGAAAGTATTCATTTGCTTTTGGATTCTACAAAGTTACCTGTTCAGCTGCAAGTATTGGTGACTTTTCATGAGGACTCTTCCAGACAAACTGGCTTTGATATTCAGAATTTCTGGGGTAAGTTTTTAAAGGTGGAATAGTTATGTCTGCTTTCCTCCGAAGGGCTCTGTGAAACTGACAATGTAAAAAAAAGGAAAAACAAACCAACAATGATTGTTCCCTTTCCTACAATGTTTTGCTAGTCAGACATCTTTCAACATACACTTTCAAAACAATGGTTTGGGTTTTCGTTTCAAGAACGAAAGGAATGCAAAGTACGTTTTCTCATGATAGTCAACAACCCCAAAAAGTCTATATACTATTGGCTAAATCTTTGTTTAATTGAAATCAGCAGTGATGACACATGAAAAGCAAATTCCCATTGAATTAAGTAGCACCAAAATCTGATCTGTGGTCTCAAGCATACTGTTCTCCCAACAAAGAAGCTACAACAGAGTATCAAAATACAAAACTAAGGAAAGAGTTCAACAAGAGAGTCTGAGCATGTGTATGAAATTACTGTTAGTAATTTTTAGAGTGGTCAATTAAAAAAAACTATTCCCTTACCCCATTACCCATTTCTTCTGATTGCTTTTTTGGAGATGAAAATGCTTCATTTTGATTTGGTGACTTCATGTTGTTCTCTGCAAGGGCAAGAGCTGTTTCACCACTAGAATCTACCACATGTGACTGAACTTTTGGGGGGAGTCTGGGTCCTTCTGGTGTTTCAAGTTTTTCCTGATTCACATTATTGTTGTTGCGGTCAGTGTGCAACTCTGCAGCTTCAGTTTCCAGTGGGTCATCATTCAAATCACAATCTGCTGTCCATTCAAGGGACTTCGAAATCTGTGGATTATGGTAAGGTACCCTTCTCTTGGAAATGAATTTTGGTTCTCTCGTGATTCCTGAGAAAAAGCCATATTCGATTTAACAAAAACATTTACTGAAGCCATAATATCACTCTAAAACAAGAATAAACTGAAAGTTTATCATACCACTGATTACTAGAAAGCATGGTTTTAGTATCTTGGAGCAGTGACACACTATGAATTACAAGCACGGCTGTGAAATTCTGTGTTCTTTCCTATCTGCAAATGACTTTCCTTCCACTAAACAGATAGGAACATGGTGCTCCAGAACCATGTTGGATTAAACCCTATAAAGAAAAAACGTCCACAGGACAATCTTGTGCAAATTGATTCTGGGAGCTGAACAACAAGAAAACTAACACAGCCAGCGAAAAGAACATGGTTTACACAGATACAGAATAACCAACTAGTGGGGAGAAAGTATGCTACAAGCACTTCTCGTTACACATGCACAACACACCTTGCTCAACAGGTTCCCTCTGACTGAGACAGATCTCTATCCACCTGCAATTTAAGACCATCTCAGATAACAGACAACTTTTGCAGTATGAACACAAAAACAATTCCAAAAATAGAAAAATATTTTTTAACAAACCCAGGTATCAAGTTATTTTAAGAATTGCTGGGCTTTATATAGGCAGCTGAAAATAAAATTACCCCACCATTTTAAGAAGAGTATTGAATGACTCAACACATTTGAAGAGGGAAATCATAATCCTCTTCAGAGCGCTCAACTGCAATGGAAAAATTAGTGAAAGCCCCTAAGTGGCTGAAAGAAGTATCTTCCACGAGAGAGACATCCCCACCCCATGAAGCAGCAACGTAGAAAGCGAGAACAACCTACAGTGAAAGGTATACAGGATGTCTGTATGTCTGACTACACATATATGATAAGAAAATCATTACAATGGTAAAACACTGGAAAAGTAGCAGAAAGGCACTCCAAGCACCTGCAGCTGTCAACTTTTTGCTGTAATGCTCTGATTCCTACAATTGCCAATTACGTGATTCAACAGGAAGAACCATAAGTAAATTATCAGTAACAATCCGCAAATCCTATGAGGTACCAAGAGCGACATTTAAAGATGTGGGTGCTTAAATGGCCAGAAAAGAGGTGGGAGTGAAAATTAACACAAATATGTAGAGAAACTACAGCAAGCATGCACAAAACCACCATTACAATGTGAGAAAGAGGAGAAACTGCTGCACTGCTAACTCATGAGTTTATTGCAAATTGTAAAATTTGCAGTTTAGTTTGACTGGAAAATAAGCATAGGTTGCCATTTTAAAAAGAAGTTAACATGCTTAGATGTTTAAGCCTTTCAGAATTAGTGACAATTACAGTCCTCAATAAGAGGTACCCATACACAAACCCATGTGCTAGCGAAAACAAGGTTAAAGAACATTGTATTTTGCAGTAATGGAAGAAAGCAGTAATATATATAAAGCAAAGTCTTTAGCAAGATTATTTATTTAGATGTCTAGCACCTTGACTTAAAAAAAACCCCTACTGCCAGTAATTACAAGGCCATCATTTAGAACACTTATTATTGTAGGAATGAATGCACTGTACTCTAATTAGACAGACTGAATACTGCAGTTGCAGTGAACTGCACAATTTTTTTTTAATCTGTCTTGTGCCACTACAATAATTACTATCTTTTACTACTCCTTTTCAAAGCACCGCAGTTGTCATCACTCTTCAGCTTACTACTCTTCCTCAACTCCTTATAGGCCTTTCAATCCAAATGCTATTTCCTTTTTCTTCTGTCTTCTGTCCCCACATTTCCCTGCCATGATAATGTTTACAATCCTTAAATCCTATGCTACAGTACCACAAGGTTTTCAATTTAGTGGTCGACCTTCTCTTTCAGTTAGCTGTACCTGTTAGGTTCATAACGATTTTACTTTATCAAATTTTGCCACAAGTTAGTCTCCCCTTAAAAACAGAATTTTATTTACTATTTCCACACACCTCAGATAACCCAATACCACCCTCTACACACCTCATATGGGTTAACACTGCACCTGCGTTTCATGTTTGGATCTTGCACGTCAAAAACTATTTTTTTTTCAAGGTTTATATAAATAGCACTAATTGAAAAGAAAGTTTCAGTGTAGCCATAAAGAATATGGAATTCAAAAACACACTCTAGATGATGACCAAGACTGTACTTTTAACTTAATTACAAAGTGCACAAACTGTAAACAACACCAGTTCACTGTGGCCATGCACTCATCGCAGCAAACCTTTCCGGGCCTTGCCTGCAACCAAGGGGGCATTTTTCATGGGCACTTACCAAACTGATCCGACCGAAGTCCTGCCCACAAGGATTTCTGCTGTTGGGACGGGCTACCAAACTCTGGGCTTCTCCATTTGAAGTTTCTCTTGTATTCACTCAGTCCCTACAGCAAAGAAAGATGAGTCTGTCAAGCCACCTGTGCATATCCTGCTTCGCTGCTCCGGCCGGTAACAGATCTCCGAGGGGGGGAAACACCAACACGCTGCTGCAGGAGGACCTAAGCTGGCAGGTTGCTCTGCATCTTCCAAACCCACCCCCATCGGAGAACAAAAAGTACTGCTAAGAAAACGTGGAAGTATTTCATGCACCAAAAAATAATATAAAAATTTTAAAAACCAAAACCAGAAACATGCATCTTATGTCTTTAAGTGAACGGTTTCAGGAACAAACACAGCCTGGACCCGCTGTCACCCGCACGACTGAACTCCTTCTGTCTTTACTGGCCGGTGCCGTAGCACAGGGGCCTCCCCTTTCCCGCTACCCTAGGACCGGCCGCAGCCCCGCTCCTGCCGCCCCTGGGCCCGGGGCCGTGCCCGGCCCGCCGGGCCCCGCTCCCGTCCAGCTCACCCTGAACCGCACGGGCATGGTGGAGTCGCGGCCACCGCAACGCCGAGGGCCACGGCACCTCACCGCCGCGCCCGGGCCCCGCTACCAGCCCAGCCCGGCCCGGCCCGGCCCGGCCCGCCTCCCCTCGGCTCGCCGGGCGCCTGCGCGGCGGCCGCCCAGGGCGGACGGGGAGTGCCCGGGCGCGCCGCTTCCCCTGCCGGCCCTGGCCTCGGGGCCATGTTGGCCGAGCGGTCTCCGCCTCCGCTCCTAGCGATGCTCCCGCAGGCTGCTGTCGCCGTGTTGTCCACTGTGGCAGCGTAACGGTGCTGTGCGGCCAGCGCTGCGCTTCTGGAGAAGCACGACGGCGAGGCACCCGGTGCTAATGCATCGCAAAGCCGGGGGGATCTTGGGCGCCTTGTTACCAGAAAAATCGCGTGTCCACTCATGTCGCTTTATGTTGGTACAAAAATAGCGTTTCGAGAAAGGAAAACACCAAGTTTCCTACCCTTCTAGAGCCTCCGCGATGGCGTGCCAGCTGCCGGTCCGCCTTCGCCACCTCACCCGACCTCGCCACCGGGTCAGGAGATCCTAATCCACCTTCTTGTTCAGATCTTCCCTCGGGGGTCGGTTTTCCGACTGCCTTCCCTCTGCTAATCTCCATCCTGACTGTTTTTGACTGTATCGCATTAAAAAGAACGGAGAAGGTTGTAAAAAGACAAGTGCAGAGACAGACGTACCGCCCAAGAACGGCCCGGGCGGTCTGTTTACGTTCCCTGTTGCCCGTGGCTGCCGACCCTCCCCGTGTTCCTGTTACCAGCGCCTGTCCTGGTCGCTGTTGCCTCTGGATCAGTGAAAGCTTCCTGAGCGAGGGCTTTGTCACCTCTGCCTCTGCAAAGCGCTCTGCCAGGCACGGGAGGAATGTCAGTGCCAGACCCACTCACTCAAGCAGAGTTTAGGTCCGGTGGGACCCTGTGTAACTGATGAGCAACAATTTTTTACTGTCGATGTGAGACAGGAGAGAGCACCTATCTGTAATGAAACGCGAGCAAAGCAAAATGTTCTGCGATGCGAATAGCGGCGGGGGAAAACAGAAGAAATGTGCTGCACTGATAGTGTTTCCAAGTTTCACACATCTTTATTAATGAATTTCGAGATAGAGGCAATAATTTTGGTGTAATTTACTTGCCGATTACACTTGAAACTGCTAGGTCCACCATATATAGTTGTTTGTTTTGTCATTACAGTGATTTATTTAGTAATGTTCAATCAGGTCTAGTTCAGTACATTTTCTAAAGTAATGCACAAACTTGCTACAGAATGTGAAAAGCCAACTGGCAAAACTACAATGTTCAAAATACATATTCCAGGTTTGCCAGGAATCTTTCCTCTTTGATATGTATGGAAACCAGGCCAAACATAATTTCCATATGTTTTTAGGGTATTTTTCAATTACCAAACTACAACAGTGCTTTTATAGATGGTTTGGGGCTGTCTGAATTTGGAGATGGATTTGATTCTTTAGTGCAGAAACATAGTAGGACACCACACTGCCCTGATATGCAGATTATTATATTTCTTCAGATCTCTCTTTTTTTTTTCTTTTTAAATAAAACACAGTAAATTATCCTGAAATAATGGAATTCACATCCCTCTTTATGCACTGATTGATTTAAGTTGCATTTAAGATCTTCTCTTTATAGCTAAGAGATAGGAATAGCTTATGTGGGGAAAGCACTTTAATAAATATGTCAACCATTGAGCTACTAGTGTCTTTACGTCACGTTTTTCATCACTGATGATGTATACCAGCCACTTCAGGTTCAATGTATACACATTACTGAACATACAGTTATTCAAGACAATATGATGTAAGAATACTAAGGTGCTTAGGTGGGTAACAGTATTTCCATATGAGGGTTGAATAAATAAATGATTAAATGAATAATGAAAACAAAAAAAATTGTCTGTAGAAAAAGTTGCACTGCATTCACAAACTCACAGTCTGGAAAAGTAGGAAAGGATTGTTTCCAGTTTTCTGGAACATAAACTTGCAGGGACTGATGTAGATGTGCATCCCTCAGTAACTGGATTGTATCATTTATTGGATCCTATTGTTTGAAGAAATAAGCGTTTAACGCTTGTGTTGCTACATTACACATCTAAGTAGTTTTGAGTTCAAGTCACTTCACATTTCTGTAACACTTGAGAGGTTGACCATCTTCCTCCTTTATTTCCTATAAAGCAAATATAAGTATTTTAATTTGCCTTGCTTATTCTTACTCCAGATTTAGATTATCTTGTTGCTGTTCTTCAAATTAATCAAAATTTGCAGTTTCTTTTGGTAAACCACATACAAAAATTATTTTGATTTTTTTATGTGTATAATTTCAAATGAGTCATTTGTGACCCTTTTTTTTTTTTACGCTGTTTGTTTTCCCATTAGCTTCATCACATCTTGCTACATGTCCAGACCTTAATCTTTGACCTTTTCTCTTGACCCCAGCACTCTTGAGTCTTGACTTCAAGGTCTGAGCAACTTCCACTTGAACTCCAGCCTGTGAACAGCTAATTATTACATCTAACTAAATAGGGACCTTCTTATGACCTGTTTCTCTCACTGCTTGTAAACTTGGATACCGCAGGCAGCTCTCCCTTAGAGAGTTGGTAACCTGAAGTCTCTTTCTTTCGGTTTAACGCTGGTGTTGTCTCCTGCCAAAACTCAGAACATGATGTATCAGCAGCCCTCCCTGCAGCCAAAGAAGGCTAGACGCAGCTTGCTGTGAAGCCTGACAACTCCACTCCATGTGTCAGCCGGAGGGAATCAAACAAGAGCAATGAAACGTGTTTTCTACCTCCAGAGTCTGTAGCCTCTGGCACTCGCCAGTACAGGAGTAAAGGAGGAGCAGTAGCACAGCTGGCCTGGCTCAGGTCCCACGGTTTTACTCTTAAAAGCAAATGTTTCTCATGCAAACTTGTCCCAGCTTATTTTACAACCCATTTAGAAACTGCTGTGTTGAAACTACTTTAGTTTTAGAACTCATTTCAATCCCGTTTTCAAGTGACAAAGCTGATCCAGCAGTCATTAAAGGGCAGTGTTTTGTTGCTTACAGGGATCTGGATTTGAAGATATCCTGGCTTCATGTCCCTGAGCTTGGCAAAAGCATTAACTCTTACCATCTTAAAGTAGCCTGTCTCTCTGGTACAATTTCATTCTGAATAGCAGAAAAGCTTACATGGTTCTTCTTTATAGTTGTAAAAGAGGTCATAAACATTAAATATGGATAGGCAGATCCAACTCTCAACCTACCATCTACTAATTTGAGTATTGTATGCTCTTAGGGCAAAACACTGTCAAAAGTGATGGCTGCCTTTGAGAACTTCATCTTTAACCCCCAGGGCCAGACACATACAGCAGGGCTTTCCATAACTGAGGGCTGCCAACCTCCCTGGCAACCCAGGGTAATCTTGGACCTTTAAAATGTCTCAGATCAGACCATTTTGGAAATCAGCATCCTTAGCCCGTGATTCCTCCCTCTTTAAAGTGAGAATAATAATAATAAAGTGAGATTTCTAACCACAGTTTGGTATCTGCTGATCGTGAGGGGTTTGGGTTTTTTTAATAAAAGCACAAAGTAGTTTTTAGAAAGTGTACAATTCCGGTTCAGAAGCAGAACAGAGTATATCAAATGTGTGTAGCTGATGCAAGGGCAACCATGGCCAACTTCATTTTTCACATTAGAAGAAAAAGTAGGAGAGCACGTGTCATTTTGATCTAATGTTTGCCTGAAGAGCACAGAGAAGTCGCAGCTGCTCATCCTTCAGCAAAAAAGCTTGCACCCGCTTTGTAGGTATATACAACAGTGATCTCTGTTTCTGTAGGGAACACAGGGCATTACTTTGGGATGTGTGTGCAGCTCTATGCACTCAGTCATTACCAGTCTATGTGACTGTTCATACTGGAGAAATAATCTCCTTTCTGTTTTTAAAGGTGCATAACATTTGTGCACTGCAGTAGCAAAATTGTGCAATGCTGGCATAAATAATCTGTTCTGACAACCCCTCAGGGAGTAACTCCTGTTGACAGGACGTGTGAGTATTATCCCAGGATGATCTGATGCATTGGTAACTGCATTGTAACAATGGAAGAATGAGATGCGCCTCGAGTACCATGGCTTTGGTGGCAGGCTCAGCTGAGTTGGGAAGGTAATGCAGCTCAACTTCAAACAGAAAGGCAAAGAAGCTAATAGTCACTGTAGAGGACCATCTGTTAGATAGACAAAATTCCCTATGTTGTATTAAGAAAACCTTTGATAAGAGACATCCTGAACTTCAAGTGAAATTTTTGTCATTTTTCTTTTCATTTCTTACTTTGCTCTGCATGCTATTTCTAACAATAATCTGCTATCACACTATTGCTGCTACATGCATACATCAGTAAGAAATCACGCTTCCATGATGCTGACTCATAGCCATTTAGAAGGGAAGGCTCATTAAGGGAGAGCAAATTAGCCACACTGTCCAAAGGAGATTGTTCTTTATGTTTTGGAATCAGGATGTGAGCAGCTATCCCTCTTCCCTGCTGCTCTTGGCAGCATCCTTCAAGAGGTGGACAGACAGAAGTCTATTTCAACAGCTGTGTAGGACAGAATGAAAATTTTGTTCTCCTGGCCTTTGTCTGTCCTAGGCACACACACATCAGCTGGTGTACACATTTCTTACCTGTATTTAGGTATTGCAAAAAATCTGTTTGACTGTGTACCTGGTTCTGACACATGGTTGTGGCTGCTCACAAGGACAAGAGCTTCTGAATACTCTGTGCAAGCCTTTGGATACTGCAGATCAGCTTTACAGTTGGAATTATGTTAGGCAATACACAGGAATATTTTAGGGCACTGAATACTGCATCAAAATGCTGCAGCCTTATGGTGCAAAGTGCTGCAGGCACGTGATTTGAATGTGCTACAAAAGTGTTCCAGTTTTTATTGGTTTGAGTATATTCTATCCATACCACACCAGTTCCGCCCAGACAATATAAAGCCAGTATAAATAACAAACTCAGCACTCTGGCTAATTCACCAGAAGTGCCATCATGTGCTCCTGCCTGGTAGGTGATCCAGTGCCACACAAATCAAATCTTAATGATCTTGTCAGCACGTCCTTGCTAAAGCTGAAATTCCTTAATTGTCTGAGCTTCACTTCTCTCTGACATACATAAGAGCACAAAGAAATGTAATATTTACCACCACAGCTGTTTTCTACCTCCTTCCCCATCTGCAGCCCCCCAGGGATGCCATTCTAATAATGTCTTGTGTAAACAGCTGTTGGCAAAAGTCCCTTCTACAGGAGATATGACATCACTGTGACACTTATTGAATTATTTTCTCTTAACTTATCTTGAATTCCTTCAAAAAGTTACTTCTTCCAGGTGATACCGACCAGGGAAACTGAGCAAGCTGAGGGTGTTCCTGGAGGACCTTACTCATCTCTGGCTGAAGACAGCATCAGTCTTTGTGTTGGCTGCAGGGGACGCAGGTGTGGAGTTAGAGGCTGAGCCTGGCCCTACCCCTGGTGGTCCCAGGGAGAGGCCCAGTGGTTCCTGTTGCTCTCTGGGGACTTGCTAACGAGATTTGCTAAATACAAGACCTCTGTGGTTGATCCTGACTCCACACATTCCCAGCTAGAGGAAAACCACCACATGGGGATGGGCTGAGGCCAGGCAGCAGCACAGTCTCTCAGGTAAAGACTCATCTGGCAGCAGCTCCCCCAGGACAGGGCTGGGTCCCAGCTGTAGCCTCCCCATGGCACTGCCTGGGGACCTCTGCCTTGGCTGCACTGACTCTGCATCATTCCCAAGCTCTGGCAGCCGGACCTCCCAGTGGTGGGATCTTCTCAGGACCTTTATAAAATGGGCACAGTTTTTACAGCTGGTCTGCACAAATAAGATGGTTTCTAGTATTTTCTTTCAATCTGTGTCAAAATCTAAAGTTTCCAATACCACTTGAAAATGAAAATGCCACCCAACCAGCAATCTGGTCCTTATCGCAGCTGCTCGGTCTCAGTACCCAAAAGTTAAGTTTCAGTCAATTTAGTCTTGGATGCCTTTTCAACTTCAGATAAACCAGAGCTTTGTGTGCTTAAAAGCTTTCAGAGAATATCTGCAATTAAATATGATACTTTGAATTCATTTCAAAATACCTGACTTGCTATGGTACACTTCCAAAGATAATTTCATTAGGGTTTTTCTTTCTGTGACAGTACTGGGAACAAAATGCTGAAATTTTCTTCTCGTAAGTGACTCCCACTAAAATCAGTGGAGCAAACTCAGAGGTACAGTCTGCTGAAGGTATCCCTTTTCTTCCCACAGGCCAGATCCAGGGCCATTGGCTGATCATCTCTGCTAAGAGATCTAAAAAGGAGAATGTCTTATAATCTTTTTCATTATGTCAGTGGCTTGAACCTGGCCCATGTGAGTGATGGTTTGATGTCATTCATGAGAATCATCAGTTGTCAGTTCTGGCAAAATCTGAATAAACGTTGTTGTTTTTTAATCTGGAATGGCAGAAAAAGGTTTTGTGACCAAAATGTATACCTCTCCACCTGCAGATGTACTGGTGTCACCATCATCAGTTGCAATGAGCTGTCAGAATCTAAACCTCAATGACAATATCAGATGAAGACATAAACTTGTAACTGTCGTGTCCTGAAAGTCCTGTTAATTCAAAGACCAACATTCCTGATGACCTCAAGTGAAGAAAAAAAATTATATTATTCTGAAGAGGAGGATGATGAAAGCATTAACCTAAAGAGCAATGTCATAGTGAAATAAAACCAACAGTCGTGGTACTTAACTGTTTTTAAAGGTTAGTTCAGGCAGGTGTTCCATCACTTCATAGCCAAGTTGAAATTCTCTCAGCAGACAAAGCAGTCCTTCATCCCTACCAGGATGTAAAGTTGCAGGAGAGAAGCCATGTTAGTAGTAGGTAGATTTGCAAATATCCATTTAAAAATAGAAATGTGTAGGAAAAATCTCTTTCTTTTTGCTGACTTATGCTGAAAGTTTCCATCTGGGTTTGGGTTTGCATATACAAAAGAGTAGAGTTAACACTTTCAGAATATCCCAGTGGTCCTAGTTTTTAACTTTTTTTTAATGGGTAAATATCTCTCTGGCTACACAGTGTCCAGTGTAGCAGCATGCTGAAGATAGGCTGTTTGTGACCAATTAACACCCATTTGCAGAACTTTTGGGGCCACTAAGGCAAGCAGAAAACTATATCCCACCTTATATTTGGAGAAAAGGATCTAGGGCGCACCTCCAGTGTGGCATTAACTTCCTGCAGAGTATTTTCTCTGGTGGAAAATATCTGGACATTAAATATTCCATATGCAATCACCTGATGACAAACAAATCTAGATTTTCCAATTGAAAAGTATCAAATTTTCCAAATATTTTACATTTTTGTTGAAAAAAAACCAAAACCAAAAGACCCCAGGAGTTTCAGTCTGCTCTGGTCTTATCAGAAATTAAACTTTGCAAAAATAATACCAGAAAGACGTCTGAAAATCATTTGGCATGTTAATTGCACACTAGCAACAGGATCCACGAAGTCAATCCAGCTTGACTGCATTATCACAGCTACTATGTTATTCTACGTTTATAGAATGGTGTTTTGGGGGCTCTTCTCCATTTTTCAGTCTCTCCTTTAAGTGTGGGTCATGCTGGCAGCCTCTGTGAAGTTGTTGCTTTTTCAAACTAAGAAAAATTATTTGAGATTTAATGTTTGATTTTTTTCCTCTGCTCCCTTCCAGACATAGTCATCTTCAAATAAACAATTTCCTTCAAACAATTTGCTGTTAAAGAAGATGTTACATTGGTTTCTGTCATAACGTGCTGCATCTATCCTGACTTCAACTTTAAAATGTAATTCTAATGCAGCAGCTCTTCCAAATGATTTTCCTCGTAATTTACATCTGCATTTGCTCCACCCCTGGTGCTCACTGAACACTGAAAGCATCGTATTAAGAAAGCTTATAGAAGCCGTATTTATCACTTTTTTTCTGTCTATAAAATATTTAATCTTCAACAAGTGACGCTTTTCTAATCCATTTCTTACATTGCTTGAGATGCATGGCTCATCTCTCAAACATAGTTCTCATCGTGTTTTGAATTGGATTATTTAAGGAGCACTGATTAAATCCTTAAAAGCCTTTATTGGCATATGATCATTTCTGCTACACTCAGAACTTTTCTTCCTGGGCACTTTGGGTAATCCCAATGGCAGAAAGGCTTTTTGGAAGAAGGATGCATGGCCAAAAACAAGACCAGGGCCCACACGTTGCGCAGACAGCAGGACCATCTACCAAGGTTCCAGAGTAAAGGTTACATATTAGGAAGAGCTTTTATCAACATTTCTTATCAGAAGAACTCATAGGTGATCCCACTATTAATTTAAAGCTAATCTAACAGTTTCCAGAAAAGAGTGGCAGAAGCATCACATTTTTCTGTGTTCCTGGGAAGTAAAGCAATTCAGGGTTTCAGATTTCTTCCTACCTCCTCACCAGGGCAAGTCGAATCCTTGATCTCTGAGTGGGAAGAATGCAGATTTTATGGCGTGACAGTTTCTCTGAAGAGTTGAGTGCTGACTTTCTTTTCAGTATTGGCCTGAATCCATTAAACCATACATGAATGCACAATACTAGAAAATTTCCACTGCAGTCTATTCATTAGAACAGCAGTCTGTTCCGTGGCTCAATCAGTGCAGAAAGATTGAAGTCAACAATTTCTTCTGTTGTGTTTTAGTCAATAAATCTGCTGGTCCAGATTCATTCCTGGTACAACTCCAACACTGCAATGTGGATAGATGCTGTATTTTTTTATTTTTCCCTGAATTAAATTGTCTACCCAAAAAGATGACAAATCTTCAAAAGTACTTTGCTTAAGCAAGGCTGAAAATGTCGTTGAACAAAGACAAATTAAAGAATTTTAATTTAAAATTTACTGCAGGTTTGCTGACAACTGATTGTTAAGTCTGTCTATTCTGGGTTAAAACAATAATCATGAATCAAAGTGAAAGAAAAGATCAGGTAAATAAAGCTACTTAGAAACGGTTATTTTTCCAGATACACCTTTCAGGGCTTCTAGGCAATGCGTGGACTGTTGACAACTGTGTGATGACTTGGGCAGATTAAGGAATGGCAATGAGTGAGAACTGCCCGAGTGAAGCACTCATCTATTCTTCTGTTTTATTACTGCATTGCCTCTGCCTTCAAGACCCAGGCAGAGCCGGCTGGAGTGGGCAGGCAAATTTACAGATGTTAACACATGCCTTTGGCATTTTCTTTCACCAAAGTCAAGGATATTATCTCCAGTCTTCTAAGAGCTGATGTGTGGCTTGGAGATGAAAGACAAAACTTACCGGAGGATCCAGTGTACTGATTAATAACGTAGGACATTGTGCTTTAGAAAGTATACTCTGATTATTTTTTGTTTTCATGAAAAGATATAAAAACCACTGTCTCATTGCTGAAGGGACTCAACACGGTGGGACTGTCACCACTAGGTGGCACGAACCTGATGCAGCAGAAAACGTCTCAAAAAGTGCTGAAACACTTAGTGCTTTGCTGAACAGCTGCCATCCAGTAAGTGAAAAGACTACCGCTGCCCCACCACCACGCTAGCCATCAGCACAGGACTCGTTTGGAGAGCCCACTTCATTCTGGTTTGCACAACAGTCTTCTGGATAATGGGGGAAGGAGGATGTGTTTGGAACACAACCTCGGTGTTGCCTCCTCCCCCCAGCAAAATGAAAATCCATTGCTAATAAGTAAGGGTTTTTTCTCTATTTCTGCAGTATTTAAAGCACACTTTTTTTTTTCCCCACTTGGAGCTGCAGTGATGTGGACAGCTAGGACCACATCACAAAAATAAGGTGAGCTGGCTGCCATTGTGGTCCCGTTCCCTTTGGCTGTGGCCACACAGCTCACTCGGTGCAACCTTGTGTTTAGGCCCCAAGGTTGTAAAGTGAAGTACCTCAGCAGCGCTCTGCCCCCAGGTCAGCACTGACCCTGCACTGCAGCTCTGGGGAGAGCTGCTCTCATGGTGTTCTCTGAGCAGACTGTCAACCTGGAAGACTCCAAATGATAGCTCTCCAAATAGGTATTAGAGATCCCAAGATAATTCCAGTTAAAACAAGTGGTCCTCAAGATTTCTTTAGGGATATGCACTCTAGTATACTGCTGATTTCTTATTCAGATTTTCTAGTATCAAATCCATGCCTTTAAGCAGCATTTCTAGATAAATATGATAATTGATCTCTCCTAAAATACAGGAAAGCTGGCCTTGCTATTTATGACAAAGGAGACTAAGAGCCACAGAAATACATTTTGGTTAGGTTTGCAAGTCTCGATTAAGCTTTTGTAACAATTTATTTCTACAGCATTATAGATGTAGAAAGCACTTTAAAGAGAGAGAATATCTGCTTTAAATGTGGTATCATATATGCAGAAGGCACTCAAAATAAAGAAAATGGAAGGTCCTTGTACTAAAGCACCTTTGCTTTAAATGAGATTAAGTGCAGGATAAGATGACAATAAACAAAGGGCTGGATGAAAAGCTGGCAGTGGTGAACAGTCAGACTTAATAATATAACCATATCTTATTTCCTCCTCAGATTTTTTTAATACAGTAAATTTATTGTAATAGGATTTCTGGACAGCATCCACTTGAAAGCCTGCACAGAGGTTAGCAATAGAAGATTGGAAAAAAATTGAGGCATGTCAAAAGATTTTAAGGAAGTCTGAGACTGCAGGAAGAAAAAAGATCAGAGACTATTCCTTTAAAAATAGGTTTAACAATTCCCATTTCTTACACAGACAGCATGCTTTAATATATTATTCTAAGTTCCTGAGTCATTTGTGTCAAATGTGAATTTGGTTTGGTTTCCTGGAAGTGTGATGCTATACCCAGACACTACAGTCACGGAGGTTATGCGCATGAAGCCAGTCAGAAACTGCAGGGGTAAGAAAGAGTTCCTTACAGGAAACTTGATTTTTTGGCAGAAAACAAAGTAAGTTCTCAGTTTTGGCCAATGAGGTAAGAAACAGGGGAAACACTCTTTTACATATAACAGAGAGGAAAGCAAACTATTTCTGAGAAAAAACTTAATTTTGCTAAAACCTGAGTTTTCACTAGTACAAGCTTTAGTCATCAGTTCTCAAACATTTCTAAGGCATTTTGTGTATTCTCACACTGCAAGTCCCTTGCCTGAAAAGGACTACAGTTTACATGCAGTTGTCAATTATATGCTAGTTAGCAACAGATTTATTGTGGACACTCAGAAACCCCGAAGCTTGAAGCTTGCACAGGGCCTCTTGCACAGCGCTTGTTCAAGGGCCTTTGCTTCAAGCAGGCTTTCAGCTCAGGCAGAGATGTTTCACCATCCTATTCCCCTGTCTGTGGAGCAGAGCTCAGTCTCACCCTATTTCCCATTGGAAGTACCCAGCCTTTGTGAGGCACCCAGCTCCCCTGGTCCTACAGCAGTGACAGGGGCACAACTGATGCAGGGAACGGCCCAGGGAGCAGACCTTGAACAATACCTGCAAAGGCAGAGTGAATTACTGGGACTCAGTATTTGCCAAATAAATTAAATTAAATTTAAAAAAAAAAAAAAACAAACAAAAAACAAACCACAAACCAAAAAAAAAAAAAACCACCTGGGCCTGCCAGATCACATCAGGGATGCACAATCAGAACTTTGCAAATTCAAAACATCGAATATTCACACTCTTCCTTTCTAAAGAGAAGCAGGAATTTGGGCTGTTTCACAGACAATTGGTGTGTGCTATTTTTGAGATCAAAAGAAAGAGAGAGGCATTTGTTGCATCCAGACCCTGGAAAGTGCAGCCCTGGACTTCCTCATAAAAATCTGCTTTTCCCCTTTCCAGCCCCACCCTTCACATGCCCCAGCCCAGAGTGCTCAAAGATATAGCATTTCTTTTCTGCTCAGCTTTCCTGAGTAAAATGGCATGTTTGTTAGTGTTGGTCCTATTACATTTGAATCTGTGTTACAATCGAAGGAACTCCTTTTGACCAAATCTTCCTGGGACAATCGCTGGGCTTATTAGATCTTTTTCTCTTTGTCTTTTACAGCTAAAAATCTATCTGGAGATCAGCAACTGGAAATCTGCTGTCCTAGAAGAGGCAGTAGGATTATTAGTATTTTATATTCCTGAAGGAAAGTGTTTTCTTAGGTCAAAATGTTACATGATAGTGCTGTTTGAGGTGCTACACCAAACATCTGTACTCATTTCTATTAACTGCGAGTGCGCTGGATCAATATTCAAACATGGTAATTTGTTCTCTGCGATACCACCGAGCATCTAAAAACTGTCTCTAAAACCTGGGTGGTTAATGTGAACCAGGCATTTTTAAATAGATCAGCTGGCCCACCCATGATTATAAGCCTGAACATAAGGCAGCATGTTTTACAAGGTCAATTCCAATTAAAGCTCCTCTCCCAACCCAAATATCTTTAATCTCCAAGGACTACTTGTATGCATCATTTCACTGATGCAAGTCTGTTTTGTGATTACTTCCAATTACTTCCCTGCCCACGTAGCTTTCTCACCCTCATCCGTCACGGTTACAAGTACACACATAGGGATATAAGTGGCCCTAGCATACTACAGCTGCTTTCCTCAGGTGCTCCTTTGTAGGGCAGCCTTCACGATTTGATTTAATACCTGAGAACAAGCTGGCATGTGGGGGAAGGGGAAAGAACTGCTCAGACGATGATGCTTAGTAGATTATGTTCCTGCTATTTTAGTTACTAGTTTCACTTTTTCTCTCTACGGTATATTCACAAACATAAAGTTGCAGAGTTACTAAAAAGAGCACAGGAGAGGAGTTTTTGATAGTAAAAATAGAATGAGATTTTAGTCTTAAACATGGATTAGTGTCAAAACTCCTGATCTATACTGGAGGAAGACTCAAATGTCAAGGGTAGATCTTGATCTTAATTCTCTGCATGGAAATCTGAAGTAGCTCCACACGTCGTCAAATGTTTTGTTGGAAACCTCACTGAGAGCACAGTGTGAATCAAAGTTCTCAATCCAGGACCAAGAATGTAAATTTGTTCCTGCCCATTTTGATTAAAAAATATGTTTTTAAAATGTTAACACTGAAAAGGTCAATCAGGATACAGACCACTGTAGTATTTGAACATAGAAGAAAGACATCTGTCTCCGAACCACAGTATACTGATTTCTTTCTTACTTTTCAACAGGCACATGAAGCGATGGGCTTCTGCAGTTGTTCTATGCCAGGAAAGGGGAATGATTCCATCTGATTTAATATTTGTTTCCCTGCTTTGCATCAGCCCCACCGTACAAAGGAAGGTGGGAAACAGCCAGTCTCCTGACCTGACTGCCCTCTCTCTGGGGAGCTCTCATCCAGCACCAAGCTGCCACGTACCCCTTGGTGCATCAGAAGAGGAAAGGTGGGGAGGGAGATGGCCAAACCTGTGGTGCTCCCATCCCATCTGTCATCCAGTCCAGTGGGACACCCACTCCTCAGGAGAGCAGAGCAGCCTTTGGGCTATAACTGTCTTTCCTGAGACATCTCTGCTCAGCTCGGGTGTGCCTGAAAATCAGACCCAGTGGATTTACCAGTATGCGTGAGAGCAAATTATGGCCCTGTCTCTTTAGTTTCATTGTTTTGTGTTGATGATGCAATATGACTAATCTGTTAGGTATAATAGTGTTGCACTCAAATATGCCCCTCTCAGAAATAGATTCCTCACAGGCTCGTTAAGGGTAACGGTTTTAGAAAAACAAATGCATTTGCCTTAGTTCCTGAGAGCAAAATGACTTTAAAGTAACAGATACTCCTTTCAAACTGTACCAACTTGCTGGTGTATTATATAAAAGTATTAGGTGGCATCACGCCTCATTTGAATGGTGCTTTTGAACATGCCATTTAGCCACCGCCTCAAAAAAAAATCTGAAAACGTATTTTATAACAAAAATTGTCTCCTTTTAAGCAGACATTCCCTCCAGTACTGAGACCTGGAGTTTGCTGGTGTGGGACTGTCACTGCACAGTAGGCCAGTAGTGCAAATACCTTGAATTAAAGGTCTGAATTAAAGAAAGAAAATATTTATCTGAAAGGAGATCCCAGGTATACACAGTACATTTCTAATCAGTGTCCATAAATACAACTGATGGTAAAAGAATCCTGCCTTTGAACTGATTGTTCTGATCAGATTTGGTTTTAATTGAGTTCAGATGTAAATAATTTCTTAAAAGTATGCAGTACTATAGAAATAATTGGGGTCTGCGTGCTCCCAGTTGGGATTGGGGGTGAATTATGAAATTCCTCTTCTATTTCTCTCTGACTATTGTGTCAAGTATGTGAATTTCTGGCGAACTTCTCTTTCGTTGGCATAGGAAAATGCAAATATCTGCATTAGTTCACCTCACCCAAAACACAAGAGGCCAGAAAGGTTTTACATAGAAGTGTCCTCCTACAGGTTCAGTCTCCATGATTTCTACCGGTATACAAATCTAGCCCTAAGTGTTAAGCATGGGTTTTCTAGGAAAGCTGGTAATTGGAAGAACATGAATGAGAGTGTCATAAAATGGCAAATGTTCTGGAACAATATTCACTTAAAGACAGAGGGAATTCCTTTGAATATGGACATATTTTTGGGAATGCCTGAGAAATTTTCCATTGCCCTTATAACAGTTAATCTGAAAACTCTGCCTCACTGCTTCCCATCATTTTTCAATTTGAAAATTTTATAAGGTCATATTAAAAAACAAGAGGTACTAGGAAAGATACCTTGCTAATTTGGTGCATCTATTACATATGCCTGCACAATTAATTTAGATTTTGAGGAGAAAAAGGGCAAGTGTATACATTTGAATGAAACAATACAGCATATATTTATCATCAAAACTTGCTGCATCGAGCATATTTTTTCTACTTCTTACAGAACATCTCCAAAGCAGGTCTGATCTCTGCTGGAATTCCTACAATGAGTAAATTAGCAGGCAAACTGTACCTGACGTGTTATCCCCAAAAAGCACACTTGATTGGAGACTATGTGCTTACTTTCTGCAGGAGCTGCCCATGTCCTGAGGAGTCAGTAGTTATACTCGTTATGGCTAAGGTAGACCTTTGGAGCAGATGTTTGTATTGATCTGATTTCGAGGACACGCATCACTGTAGTGTCCAAGTCACCTTGGGCAGCATATTTCAGGACTATGTATAAAGAATATTGATTTTTGGATGCCTATTTCTAAATGGAGAAAACGCAACATCTGCACCTTTCTTCTCCCTGAACTTGCACCTGGTGTTTCCAATTCTTTCCACGCAGACTGGCTATAAAGCACTTTCTTATATCATTCCCTCAGCGTGTTTCTAGTGCTTGATCCCACAGAAGTCAACAGCACAATCTTCATGTGGACAAGATCAAACCTTGAAGATGTAGATTAAGACCAGGGTGAAGGAGATAGGTGTACACTACTTCTGCGTCACACTTTCATATTGAAAGCCCCTTTCCGCTAATAAACTGTGTATAGTGCTTTGTCCAGATAAAAATACTTTGGAAGAAGCCATGCTTTTGCAAAGGATCAGACAGAAAATATCTGTCCCTTACATATTACCCCTACAAACTCATCCCTAAGTGATTCCCTGATGAGGAAGTGGGGCATCATCATAGAAACAGAAAACAGAGTGAAAAAAAAGAATGGTCCTGTGAGAAGAAAGAAAATATATCACAGCCTAATCACTTAGATTTCAAGGCAGAAACAAAGATTTATGCTTTTATTGGTACCCTTGTCACCTTGGACACCAATATTCAAGAATATTATTTTCTTCACACATTTTTTGCAAGTGCAGCTTGCAAACATGACCACAGTATAAGCTCGGGTTTAAATTAGCAGTAAGTTGTGGTGTGGAGGCTGTTGTTGTGTGATGGTGCCCAGTGACGCTTGTGAATTAAGATGTCCACTGCAAGGAGTGAACATTGCACATGGCCTCGTGTGACACACTGTGCTCTGCTTCTTTGAGCAGCATAGGAATGGCCAGACTAAATAAAGTCCAAAGAGTGGGCCCAGCTCACCACACAGAGGCATATAGCATATTTAAATTTACATCTCAGATTTTTATCCAAACTGCACATCTAAGCTCCACTGATGGATACGAGGTACTTGCATTAAAATCTTCACCTCGTTGACAAATAATAGGCTATTTAAAAAGTCTTGCAATTGTAGCGCTTCAGTTAGATGATGTATGACTAAGTCAGGTGATTATAGAGAGAGAGTCTTTACACTAATTGATTGGCTATGTTCTCTATTAGTGTAGGAAACCCATCCACTATGCTTGAGCTAGACATCTGGAAGGTTTTAAAAGTGCCCTTGGCATTGGGACCTCATATGAAATATATTGCAACATAAAGTTCTTTCATAAAATCTAGCCCAGTTTATCACAGCAACATTAGGAAATCAGTAGGGATTATTTTTGTAGAGAAAAAGGTGCAGAATTTGGCCCAGCTTTTATTATATTGCCCAAATGGATCTATGCAATTGCTGCTGCACTTATTTCTGTTTGTGACTAAATGCAAGTTGCTTTCTATGGGAACTTGAATTGTGCCCTGTGTATTATTTACATGCGTTGAAAGAAGCATTGATGTACGATAGGAGCCAGTATAAAACTACCGGGGGAAGGCTATTAAGACATATACATGCTGAACTCATTAGGTAAATATATCTTGTATTATTTTTAGTAAAAGTGCAGATGACTGTGTATCCCCGTTACATCTCCCTAAGCTTGTAAATTATCTATTTGTTTAAAAAAAATTTTTAAAGGCTTAAATTATCCAATTATTTGTCTTTCAAAAACAAAGTAAGTTTCATTGACAATCTAACAACTCTGACAGGCCATGGACACTGCCTCTGTAGCTCAGTGGTTGCAGCAGTAGGAAGACCCACACCAAATCGCACCTTCAGGCTGCATATCCTGCTTTCCCAGCTGAGTACCTTTAATTAAGGCAGAGTTACTCTGTGGGTAAGGAAAGGAAACCTCTGCAGCAGAAGAGGCAGTGCAGTAAAATAAGTTGAAACCGTGTGTGTTGCTGGTCTCCAGCAGAGGATGTGTGGCGTCAAGCATCCTCAGGCAGCAGAAGACTGAGGTGAATCCAGCCTGGATTCACCACATCTTAGGAATGTTTCTCTTCAGGAGAAAGAAAGGAAGCAGAGCTCTGGCGGCAAGAAATCCTGAGTAGAGACGTATGTACCACAGTGTCCCTTGGGAGGACAGGCTCCCCAGTTGCAGTTGCTTTTATGGCTCTTCTGGCCAGGTACCTTATTGTCCCTCAGCTCCATGGACTGCCATGGCTCAGAGCTGTGACTCCAGTAGGTGACAGCTGATAATTTACGAAGCATTTCATCTTGCAGGTATTTTTCCATACTGCAGTGAAAGTCACAACTCAGTTCTAATGAGAACACCATTAATATCTATACAGACCTACCAGCTGAACAAAGTCCTCTGCACCAGTGCTTGCTCCACTCTGGCATCACACTTCCACACTCATCTTCCCCACCACTTGAGCGTGAAGCACCCTCAGGGTGCCAGCAAACCATCATCTTCTTCCGGCACCCTTTGCTCTTCTCAAATGCTGTTCTCTACATGACATTCGAAAGCAAAACATACAAGAGCACCCTGACTGATTATGCTCTATCCCACTGGCTCTTGACGTCTTTTCACTTGGAAAACAATGAGATGCTGACTGTGGCTGGGGAAACTGGGACCTGCTGGGTGAGTTACACAGCAATTATATCTATTTCAGGATAATTCAGGCACACCTCATTACTCCTGGTGTACCATTGATTTTACTGCAATTAAATCCTGGAGGTAATACCAATTAAAACCAAAAAAAAATCTCAGACATTTACAAAATGCATGCTTCCTGGAGATGCTTTAGCAACTCTTCTGCCCTCCCCTGCTTTTTGATCACCAGCTCCAGTGAACATCAAGCTGAAATCTTCCTCTCATAGTATAAAAATGTCATCTAAAATGGCTGAAAATCACTAATACTTCAACCTTACCAGCTAAATTTAGCCCAGGAGAGATAGATATGCCATGCCAGCACAGGTCAAGGATGACATACTAGGTAAAATTATAGTACCTAATGGATGATGCTTCTCAGAAGTCAGACAAGTTTTGACACAGAGAAAAAAATAAGGTGGTGCAGCTGGTGCATTTCTGTCCCTCCTTACTAGAGCTGGTGTGTAAGCTCTTTGAACCATCTGTGTTGACTGGGGCTTGTCTGTGGACTTAATGCAAAAGGCTATGCTGGCTAATGCTAAAAGCCAGGCTCTGGGCTGGAGGATCCCATAATCCTGTTCTTACCTCCTTGACTTTCCTGTGTTGGGTGAGCATGTCACCCAGACAATTCACTGGGAATGAGATCCATTTGTTGTGTTAACTTACCCAAGAAGAGCTCATTACACCAATACCACTAACATACTCATACAGGAGAATCTGTGTTTGTTTCCAGTGCACAGGTGCAATCCATCGTCCACATCCTAGGAACAGCTTCTCTCCCCTCTTCTGCTCCTGCATGGGAGAAAGAAGCAGTATTTTCATAAAAGATGTGTTAAACATCACTGATTAGGCTTGAGAGATCTGGAGAGTGAACATTTAAAATATGGTGCTCATTTTGTTAGACACTGTTTGAAAGCCAATAGTTTACTAGCTGTGTTTGTTGTTTTCTCATTTAATTAGGGACTTAGCTCAACGTTCCAGTGTCAACAGAGCCAGCAAGTATTTTGTGCTAGTTTAAAAACAGTCTAGTTTTTGGTGGGCAGGAGCAAGCTGCTCGAAGTTTCTACCATGTCCGACACAAAGCCAATCCCTGAAGGCTCTGACGATGGGCACGTTACTAGCCCAATTAGACAAGTTGGTAACACCTCTGTGATGACATATTTAAGAAAGGAAAAGCCAGGGGAAACTCTCTTTCTTTTCCCAGGGGGTGGTGAGGCAGCTGCTGGGGCCCATCTCAGCGGGGGCTGCCAGGGGCCGCATGGCTGGGCCCCTCCCGAGGCCGAGACCACATGGCCGGGGCCACCCGTGGGGTGCCGGCAGGGACCACATAGCCAGCGATGAAAACATGGTGAACAGTTCCCCGACATGGAACACAGATGAGATCAACCTTTTCAGCCCAGCGAAGCTCTGTAAGAACTTTTCAACTGATAGAACTTGAGAACAATAATACCTACAGACAACTACTTTCTTCAGAGTCGGAGAAAAGGAAAAGTGAGGACGCGTGAGGAGAACAACATGGCAACACTAAGGTCGGTGCAAAGGAAGGAGGGGGAGGAAGTGCTTTGGGCATCAGAGCTGAGATTCTTCTACAAGCTGTGGTGAGAACTATAATACCACAAATTCTTTCCCTGTAATTTATAAGTGCATGGGGGGATGCAGAGATCCACTTGCAGCCTGTGAGGAAGAGTGCTCATGCTGGAGCAGGTGGATATTGAAAAGCTGTAATCTAGAGAGGAACTCGAACAGAGAGAGAGAGAGAGACAACCGTTGCTTCCAAACTAGAACATCTTATCCTTAAAAGACTAAACCCCATGAACTAAAATGACCCATGCTAGGCAGTCGTGGGAAGACTGCTTGGCCCGTGGGAGGGACTCACATTACAGCAGGTCGGGCGGGCTGCTGTTTGTGAAAATTAGAACCACACTAGAGAAATTCACAGAGAACTATCTACCATGGGAAGGACCCCACGGCACAACAGAAGAAAAAACGCCTTTCCCTGAATGAACTGAAGAAAGATTCTTAAGAAGGGAAAGATTGACCGAAACCCCATGTTTTTGTCTCCTCGTGCAGTTGGTGGGAAAGACGGAGGGACTGGGAAGGAAAAGTGTTCTAAAGGTTTATTTTAGTTCTCATTACCCTTTTTACTTTTAATTCTGTTAATAAATTTTCTTCATACTGTTTAAGTTTCAAACCTGTTTTGCCTTAAAGTGTTTTTCCCCTAATCCTTATCTCAACTCATGAAGTTTTTGTTTTAATTCTGCTCAGCTATAGCAGAGGAAAATAAGTGAATAGGATTTTCTTCGTGAGTGCCTGGCGCTTAGCCAGCGTCAAACCATGACATATTTAAATGAGATTGGCATGCTTATTTCTTCATTGCTTTGCTGTAGGGGGAGGAGACACTTTAGTGACTGTCTTTTCATTTAATATTTTATAATGAAGCAAAAGAGTCAAGTTATTTCAGTTTTCCATGTGTGGGTTGAAAAGAGGGATGGTCTAAAGCAGGGCAACAGGAGGCTAAAACACCTTGTCTCTGCATTATACGGGAACACAGCTGGATTATAGCAAATTGATGTCCTAGGCAAAATACAACACAGAGTTGCCCGAGGCTTTCTTTGCTCCCCCAAGGACATGCAGTGTCTCCACTGCTACACAGAGCTGCACTGACAGGAGAGTTTTCTTCTCTGGCAGGCAGAGACTTACCTAGCAGCCACTTCTGACAGCATGCTAGCACTCAGGGGGACATCCAACAGCATTTTCCTGGGCCAGGGTAGGGTGGCCTGAGATGTCATACTCCTCCAGCAACACCCTCCAGGAGCAGTGCAGTTACTCCTGGCTTTTAGAGTTTGCAGTCTAATTTGCCATGGGCTAGTCTTCCAGGTGCCTGTGGGCTCAGGCATCATTGCATCCATTATGCACTCATCACCCTTCACAGATTTTCCTTCTGACCATGAGATCTAGAGATATGTATGAGCTTATGTTCATATGCAATCATGCGGCTCCCAGGCAGAGAGACAGAGATTTAGACCCAGGGGAGTCACCACATTTAGCATGGGGGGAGTTGGGAGCATTTGCTATGGATCCTTTTCACAGAGGGTGAGATGTAGCCCAGCTATGAACAGAAAGTATAGGCAGCAGCACTGGCAGACGCTTGCAAGGCTAGGCTTCCTTTCTTCATTCCAGCATTCCCCTGGCACACTGAAAGATTGGGAATGGAAGAGTGCTTCAGATGTAAAGCATCCATTTGTATTTAATAGCTAGCATTGATTTCCAATTTCATATCTGCTGAACAGTAGCCACTGGCCACATTAAAATTCATCATCATCTTCACTGCACCTTCCAATTCAGGCTCTACCATCACCCTTAATGAATCAATCCATGTCAGCATACAATGTATATTTTTTAACTATTGTCAGTGACTTTATGAAGTTAAATCAGCTGGACTCTGAACAGCCTGATTTTAGTTTGTGGGGCTAGGCTACAGGGAAGACTGAAATATAAAACACTCAAACAGTTCAATGATATGTTCAACCTGTATTGAAAAACTTGGTATTAGACTACTCTCTGTCCTTAAACCACACGTTTAATGCATGATAATAGTATTTATCCATCATCATGAAGCTTTAATGCTTCTTAAAGCAACATGGAAAACACCGATCATCTATGTTATTGTTCGCCAGTGTTCAGTTGCAGCTCTCTGCATGGGTCACCCTTTACCCACACCATGAGCACACACCAGCACAATCTGCCCAGGAGCTGGCTATTTTGGAAGGAGGAAGGGATCCCAGGTTTATTCCTTCCAGAAAGGGAAGTAAATATTTTATTTCATGGCTCTGTGGCTTTGCAGCCAGCATTAGGGTTTGTTTCTGTGTGAGAGGGTTGCAGACCTTGCTATCCAGTGGCCTTGCTGGTAGCACTAGTGGAAACACTGGAAATGTCAGTGATGCAGAAGAAGGGGACCTAGGGCTTTTCCAGCCCACAAAAAGAAACGTGGCATCTTCGGCCCAGGGATCAATAGAGGCTGCTGCTTGCTTTGTTTTGCATGACCTGGAACCACCCGACTTTTTTCACCTTGTTACAGGGCAGCACTGAAGCGCATGTCAGTGTGTGGTCTCCTCAAAGGCTTGTGCAGCCCCATGTAAGGAAAAGGTACAAATCTTCATTGCAAAAGATTGTGAAAGACTCTGACAACTGACAGTAGCAAACTCACTTGGTTGCTTGGTGCCACGTGTAAATGAGGTTTTTTGTTTGCAGAAGGGCAACTCTGCTTGTATCATGTTCTCCTTCAAGAGATTAATTCTCCCTAGACCTAATGTTAGCACAGTGAGTCCAGAGATACTACTCATCAATTAAAAATTCAATAAAAATAAGCTGTCATTACCATAATCCTTCAGACTGGGAAACATGGAGTCGAGAGCTGCACCATCCTGGCCTGTGACAAAAGCCCCAAAGACTGCCGGCTGTGGTGTTAATTGATTGGTGTCATTTATAAGTAATCTAACAATCCTGAATAATTTATTTTGCAGTGGCATGTGCTGAAAATATACAGCTGCACAGATATCTGCACAGCTTCAGAAGAAATGGTGCTTAACAGAGTGTAAGGCAAAGATTAAGATTCAGTGATATCCTTAGGAGCACTTTATCATATGCTTTGCTCTCCAGTGCTTTTATTACAGCAGAAATATATAGATCTGACAATAGGAATGTATAGACCTGGGTGGTCAACACATACAGGCTCAATATTCTCTTTCACAGCAGATTACCCATAATGAACTTTAAAAGCAAGGAAGGTGGATGCCAAGCAGGAAATACGCAGCGCTGAGGACAGCCCTGCCGAACTACAATAAAAATTGACTGCTGTGTTTCCACAACAAGGATGCTGATGATAGGAAAAAGTCTAACGATTTAATCTCTCTCCAGCCAAAATAGGATAAAATTCTTGCCATTGACTGAGCAGGTTTTCCAGGGGTCACCTGGTGGGGAGTGTCTCTCATCAACCCACATTGTTTTTACAACTGCATGAAAAGCTCCAGTTGATACACTTTGAAATCGAGAGGAACCACCCCAGAGAGCCCGAAGGACTGAAGAGGCTGGCCAAATCTCTTCCCTTATGGATGCACAAATGAAAAGTTCATGTGAGCTCTTATTTGCTCAGGCAAAGCTGCCGCTACAGTCAAAGGCTGACGACATGGGCCCATTTCAAGTCCACATCACCCCTCAGCCAGGATGAATCCCACCCCCACAGGCCAAACCCTGCTCCTTTTCATTTCTCTTAAGGGCTGAAAGCTTTTCCCTAAATTCCATTTTGCTGGAATGATTACTGCATTTCTGGGAGTTGTTTTGAAAAATTGTGCATGTGCATTGTAACTGAAGCCTAATCCCATGCATGTTTGCAAAAGAACATGGAACTCAACCCCAAAACACACATGATGAAGGGATGGGCTCCTTACAACATCATTTCTGTGCTGCTGCATCAAATTTTAAAAGTAGAGAACTATATTCTTGAAACCAGATTCATGTGGCTAGCTTAAAATTGCATTTGTACAAAACATTTGTATTTTAACAAGTGTGGCAGGGCGGGGGATTTCTTTCTGAACGTGAGCTTTTGAAGTGAAGTGATCATGTGGAAATCCTAACTTTCATTTCACAAAGTTTTTGGTTCTTCAATCTGCTCTTGGAACGGAGCCTAAAAATACAACCAAATATAGCTAAATGCCTCAGAAACTAGAATGGCAGGGAAAAAAACCATGCAAACTTTTATTTTAAAACTCTCTTTGTTTTCCCTCCCTCCTGACTTTGACCCTGTTTTGGGGCCCGGAGGGTGAACGTACTAACCCTGAGTATGATGAGCTCTGCTGTCTCCATGGGACTTTTCCATCTGCACTGCATTTTGAGAACTATGCTTGTTTGAGGGGAATGCCGACTGCAGGCAGCAAATCCCATCTTGCTCCAGAGAAGTCTACAGAGAGCTCTCCCTGACTTCAGTCAATGCTGGATAGCATCCAAAGAGAGGGCAGCAGGGAATATACTTGTTATCATTATTCATGTTGGTTGTGCAAACAGTGCTCACTTGTGACTGAGAAATATGTGACTTTTTTCCTATCATTAAAAAAAAAAAAAAATTACCAAGAAAATAATCATTACTGCACACTGATTGCTCATTTTTTCCATTGCTCTGCATGTAAGAGCATGCATTGGTACAAATACAACTGATCTGGTTAAGTGTTTTAGTACACCGGGCAGTAAATTGTTTGGGATGAAAGAAATTCATTATCCACAGTTTGCAGGGCTGAAAGTCTGGCTGTTTTAATGTTACTGCCGAGTAAAAAATTTAAAAGTGCATGCTGTGGCAAGCTGAATATGTCTTTAGATTCTAGTCTAGTACAGTAAGCATATTAATTAGATTACTGTTCATTCTTTCAGTAGTGCTGAACCCCTAACATGACTAGCAAGATAACTAAAGGTAATCAGCCAAAGAACAGCCAATTTTCCCTAGATTATTTTTCCATTAATTTAATTCACATTGGGAAAAACTCATGGTTTCCCAGGATAGGGATGGGCAAAGCATAAGTGGTAAAGACAGAATATCTCAAGAGGTCACAGATAAATCCAAGAGCTAATGTATTTGCACTGGAGGCAGGTTAGTGTCTCAGGCTGTGGACTGCAGCAGTGTGTGTGCTCCTACTCCAGGTGATGCAGGTTAGACCCTCTCCTCCCCCTGCAAACAGAGGGCTCCTGTACACAGCAAACACAGCCAGGCCTTACACAGACCTTTAGTGTTTGGACAAGAGATTCTGCGATAAAACTAAAGGACCTTCCCAACTAGGCTTTCACATCAGCTTTTTTCTACAGGACCTTTATTTTTGTCCGTACTTCCCTCCAACTTGTGCATGATAAAGGAGGTAGAGACATATTTATTTACCTATTTATTTGTTTGTATTTCACCCCTACTTTGGCAAAGCTTCACGATTCAAAAAACTCAACTTGCAATATCTGAAGCAATTCCTCTTCATGAATACTGTGGGAGTAACATCTCGGAAAATTAAATGTTTCCCACCTGAGATTTTGTATGTGGCTACTGCCAGATCCCCTTTTGAGTCCTGAGGTCAAGATATTGAAGAGGAATAATTTCCAGTTCATTTAAAAGCTTTGTGGGGTGGGATGGCCCATGGTTCAGCATACAGCTCTTTTTATAAAGTTAGGTGTGCTAGTGCTCAGTTAGTTGGCTTCAAAAGAAATTAACTTCTAAGATTTTTTTTTTAAATAGCCCCAGTCTGTCTTTTTAGAAAATACTGCTAGATTATATGGCTGTAAAGCTATAGCATTGCTGTGCATAGCTTGCACTAGAGATGAGATAGAACTGTAGAATTCCTGTACAAGGTTTTTGACTGCCTTGGAAAAATTGTACCCCATCAATAAAGCCTCAACGTAAGAGCTCCCTCCAGCTTTCTGCCTTGCTCTCTGCCAAAATTTGCCACCTCTGCAGCAGAGGTGGTTAGGAACCCATGCCTGCACTGCAGTGCTTGGAGCTGAGGCAGCGGGGAGGGAGCTCACCCTGTGCTGATTGCAGCAGCCCTGAGGGGCCCACAGTGGCTGCGGGGAGTGGGAGAAGCCTCAAGGGAACTGAGCAAGGAGCAGGACCCCACTGCAAGGCAGGGCCGGCTGCTGAACCAGCACAGTCACCACTCCCAGCTGCCAGCATCAGTTCTGCACTGGAGGAAAGTGCTCTCATAGCTGCAAGGGTCTGCCTGCACCTCAGCTGCCCCAGTTTGCTGGCTGCTGTGTAACAGATGAAGATTAATTAGCAGCATCACATCCACAGGAGTACCCACAGCACCAGTCCACCTTGCTCTCCTTCCCAGGATGTTGTCCTGCCTGGCTCCCCAGGCTCACCCAGGAGCAAAACTAAAACTAAGCACCCTACAGACATTCTCAGGAAGCCCCCAGCTACAATTTTCTGTTAAGGAAAACCCTGCGTTTCATAATGAACTCAGTCATGCTGCCGGAGCTCAGCGTGTCCCTGAGTCAAGCCCTTTGCTGCACCACAGCAGAGCTTATGCAGTTCATTATCCCTGTGGCTAAGGCACCTTGGCAAAGGTGCTGCAGAGACCTGAGGTCACTACGTATTCACGGCACTTCTTGTACAGCTTCAGAGTTACTGCCTGGCCCAGTGCTGGGCTGCACATTCACGTGAGGGGGTTCAGACCTTGTGAGTGGGACCTAGGGGTGGACAGAGAATGTGTCTCTCATCAGTATTTGAGCCTCGCACCTCTTTCACTCCCTTTCTAACTGAAGGGACTGTTTTGCACTTGCTCAGAAAATTACAAATCTGATGAAGTGAAAAGCCATTGATTTGGCTGTATCTTGTCTCAGTTTTTGGGTGCCTACACAGAGGCGCTGGACTGTGACTGATACTCATGGCCAGGAGCTGGCACCATTCCAACAAGCATCAGTGGAAAAGTGGTGTCTCACAAACCCTATCTGGGAAAACAGGCAAGCAACCCAAATTTAGGAACAAAAAGTAGGGGCGCACAAAGCCAGTGGTGACAGTAAAACTGAAGGAGGCTGTGTGTGCTAAGGGCTGCCCTGGTGCTAAGCCTAGGGCTTACTAAGATGAAAATTTTTGTCATTGTCTGTTTCACTAATCCTAGTTTGGGGGGTCCTTGGTTAAAATAAAGTGGAAAACCTAAAAATCAACAGGTGCAGGAGTGCTTCACGTATGTGCCTCAGACAGATGTTCTTTTTTTAGACCCATGCTGAGAAGCTGGGTTTGGACAAGCAGGGGTAGAGGAGGAAGGGTGTCCTTTCCCTGCTCATGCAGTATGTTCTCTAAGCTCTGCTCCTCTGTCTGCTGCCCTGAGTGTACTGAGAAGTGGAGAAACCTCAGTAATTTTGGTGTATTGACCTGATATCACTGCCAGTTTTATCTCCAGCCCCTTGCTCCAAAGATTTTGGCATTTGCTGTTGCCAAAGGATCACTGTCCTGTCCTCTTCCCCTGGTCTGTCCAGCTGGACAGAAGGGTGCAGGATTTGTTCCTTCATGAAGAAAACAATAAGGAGTTGAAAATGCAGTGCCCTGTTGCTCTGTGAGTGCCAGCATTGTCCCAGAATGATACCATTTCACACAGGAGAGCTGCGTGGCCCTGCTTCAGCACGGAGCTGCAGCCCTGGCCCTTATCAGGTATTGACTATCTACGAGGACAACAGCACAAGGAATTTTGTTTGCTCAGGTAATGACAGACTTTATTATAGAGCAACTGTACCATACCAAACATGTTTAATAATTAAGCAATGAGATATGACAAGAGGCAAATTCCAGCACAATTTTTACGTGCCTTGGATTGTATGATGAGGCCAAAGGCCAAGGAATTTTCAACAGACACTCAAACTATTTTGCATTTGAATCACCTATTCTGTCTAGTTTTCCCCACTCTTTAGCACAATGGTGATATTCTGTCATAAATATTGTAAGCATTAAATTTCTTATGGTCTGAGACCTTGGAATCTATTCTCCAAGTGATAGATGTGTATCACTGGCATGCAGAACATGCAATGCACCCCTTTGTCCATGATTAAGTCTGGAATTGATTTTCAGACCACAGTTAACAGGTCTGAAAAATAGGTTTGCTGATGGAATTGCTGACAGATTAACTACATCGATGCAAGGGAACATCAACTCAGTGCCATGGTTGCTAACTCTCATGTATTTCTCCTTATGCCTTAAAAAAGAAGATAAAAACTTGAGATTTTGAGACAACGCTTGTTCTTATCTGCTGCAAATTTGATACGAGTTCTGTTTACTTCACACTTGTCTCTCTACTTTAGAACTTGAGCACGTTATTATGAAATGCAATCATTTCCACAGAAACACCACACTAATGCAGCATCAATTCTGAGACTTTAATCCTATAAAATCAGGCAAAGCCAGACTGAAGATTCTCACAATAGATTTACAACAAGCTCTTTGTGGTGTGTTTTGCAAGGACTGTCTTTAAGCAGAGAACATAATACTGGGTAGTGTGACGTGCTGTACAGCAAATATTTGTTTTTGAGATAAGCATGGAGGCTTGAAAGGTCTAATGAGCTAATTGAAATAAATAAGGCTGAGCTGGAATTCAGGGCCGGATGTGTGTGGCAGTGATGGGGAAGCTGCCCAGATGGTTTGCCACTCCTCTAAAGCCCTAAACTTCTGGCTGGCAAGATACTATAGCTTTGGGCTGCTGACCCCTCCCCACCTCTGCTTTGGGTAATCAATACCTGCAGGAATAATATAAGCCATTCCCGGCATTAATAGGTTTACTAATATTTAAGAGAGTGTGTACTTCATCACGACAATTAAAAGCAGAATCATGCTCTTTGGAAAGGCCAGAATATATTGTTCAGAGGAAAAAGAGCAGACTTCAACATTTAGTTTTTAATGTTCTGTAATGTAGTCATATATGTCTGTAATGTTCATTAGAGACACCAAAATATAATTGTGATTCCTGCCCTCAAAACCTTCCACTTCAGCAGAAACCTGAAGTTCAGGGTGCACTGGAAACTCATAGGAGGCAACCTCATCTCGAGGCAGAGAGCCATCATGCACAGACTAACTGTGGCCATGTGGTAGGGTGGACACAGACCAGCCTGGATGGTCACCAAGTGCCACCTCAGAGCTGCTTTTAAACACAGCACAGATGAAGATCTGATCTGAGGGGCAAGGGTGGGGAAGGAAGGTATCAATTAAGACATGATCATCTGACTGTGTGGTTAGGTATTTGCACATCCTCCTGTGTGCTCAGCCAGCTGTGTGTGTGTAACATCTGGAGCTGGGAGGGGGAGTACAGCTGGGACAAGGTCCTTTCCTGATTCCTGCAGATAATCGGCTTTTGCCCTGAGGCACTACACTTTGCCAACCATCTTCTTCAAATCCAATTTTAAACAGACTGCGAGATCATACTGTAACACTGGCTGGCCAGGACAGCATATAACTCAAGGTATGACATGTACCTTGCAATGCATTTCACTGGAAAGCGAAGAAAGAAATCAGTTCTATTAAAAAAAAAGCCATGTCTTTCTATGTAGCTATTCTTTATATTATATATTTAGATATATCTAGACTCTCACCATTTTCTTGAATAAGTAAGGGCTGTTTCACAGAAGCTTCAGGAAAATGGCTGCATTTTAATACAGTCTAATTGACTTTTATGGTTATCTCTGAGGATTCCTGGTCATAAAAGCTAATTAAATTATACTGATCTACATATTCAAGAACCATTCTATTTCTTACCCTTGGAAAGGAAAAAAAAAATACAACCAAACTGGAGGCTTGTACTCATGATTAGAACACCTCAGTTTGATTTTCTCACTGTTACGGGGTATATTTAACCTTCTTGAACAAGTAACTGTTCTTACCAGTTTGAAGAATGTTGGTTATGTGATTTCAGATCTCTCATTCTGCAAAGGTAGAAAGATCTACATGCTCAATTTACAATTCTACATTCATCTAATAATTCCCAAGAGAAAAGGTTAAAAAAAAAAAAAGGCAAAAGTAAATCATCTAAATCTGCATGATAGGGTCTTTATAAAGTAGATTTTTTGCATTTTCTCCATTATATTTTTTTTAGGTGTCCATTTTTTATTTTTACCTTTTATTTCCATGCACCTTGTAAGACATCCTGACTTACTTGTATTAACAGTCTAACAGTGTGCCAATCCTAATACTGTAAAAAAAATTCCAGTTTTCAGTCTGAACCCCCATTATTTTTCTGCATTTATTACCTGCACATTGCCAGATTTCCAAGATATTTAAGTACCAAACAAATCAGATGAGTGGCAAGTAAGATTTTATGAAGCAGTCAATATTTCTGACAGTCTTAGTAGAAGTTTAAAACTATCTTTCAGCACCTAAATACCTTTCAAAACACAGCCTAAGGCAGTAAGCAAAATTCCCCCTTAGAATTATGGCTATTTGCCTTGACAAAAATTGCAGAAACCAGTTCCTCTAGAGTTAGTATCCACATATTTCAACGCTTTTATTTAGAGGTCTTCTGACACAATGCACCATACTGATCTCTGTCTAAATGCCTTAATCCAGCTAAAAGCAACACATCACACACTAAAGAATTTTCAAGAATTGCCCAGCAGCAGCTCAGACTCCAGCAGCTTGTACCCACCATGTCAGGGGACACAAAATACTCCAGACACCAGCAGTGAAGTGGCAACATCCTCATTTTGCTTTTCTACTGTGAATTGACCAAACAGCTCTGACCATCTCTTTCACCTTCTGCCTGTTCCCCCTTCTCCCAACTTCTTTGGCTCCAAGTATTCAAGGAACTGCTGTTAACATCTTGTTTGTATCTGAGAATTGCCTGGCAATGCAAGGTGCAAGCATTGTCATTTCCACCACTTCTCCTTACTGCTGACCCACTCTTTTTTCCCAGCTCCAAGCAGCTTTTAAAAACACTCCTGACATGATTTTTAAAAAGTTCTTTTACCTAATATAAAGTAGTACAGAGAAGACATCAAGAAAGCAGTGCAATTTGCACCAAGAAGTATCAGCACCAACAAATCCCTCTGGGAAAACCCTCAGTGCTGTGGAAGTTGGTAATGAATGTGAAAATCTAAGATCACTTCCAAGTAGAAAAAAAGAAAAAGAGGAGCAAATTTGTCCAAAAAAAGAGAAAAAACTCCTACCTTTTTCTACAACGTAATGCAAAAAATTACCAATATATTGCAAAGCACCATGAACTTCCAAAGGAAAAAATGTGAACAAAAGGAGGTAAGGCTTCTGCTGGTTTGCTAATTTAACCAAACTGTGAAAGGAGGCAGTGAGGGACCAGCCTCAAGATTGGTCTCTGCCTGTGTTTCATACTATTTAAGACTTTACTGAGCAACAGGTGCCCCTTCTTTAATAGGAGTTGTTAACCAGCTATTAGCTATGTTAGGCTGAAGAACTGGGGATCTGCATTTCTTCAGCAAGGAACAGACCAAAGCAGGAACATTGTGAGACAAAGAATAAGGACTCCCATTGAAACATGTACCTCTCACATTCTTGTCAGCATGCTTGTACAGCACCTCAGTGACACCACAGCCACCTGCTCTACGTTGCTTTTTCTACTCTGAATTACATAAAATTCGGGATTATGTGCATTGTCTGAGAAATTACTGACAAAAGCAGACATTTGCAGATGCAAGAGGTCCCTGCTTACGAAGATCCTACCCAGCAATGCTTCTCTGAGTGCAGCTGCAATCAAGCTGGGGAGTTGCAGTCCCATGCTCCTGCCAGGGCTTCCCCAGGATGCTGCTGAGGCAGCACCTCCCTGGAAGCCAGGGCCTGCAGGGTCTCACCACGAGGACGGGTGGGGCATAACTTCACCCCAGGCAGCTGGAGGCAGCTGGGTTCCACCAAGAATCCAGATCACTGGGCACCTCTGTGGTGGAGAGGCAGGTCCAAGGGCAAGCCAGTCTAAAGGCCAGGGTCCATGAGGGTCAAGGGTGTCCATGACTGGGCATAGCTGTAGACCAGCATCACAGCTCAGACAGAAGTCTAAAGGCCTGAGCCAAAATGAGGCCCATGGGTAGAGGTCTGGTCCCTGGAGAGGCAGGGCAGGGGCAGAAAGGCTGTTAGTGCACCCACAATGCTTATCAGTCAGGAAACCTTGTGTATTCTGCCTCCCTTAAGGATCTGGGGCTTTTCCTGTGGTCTTCATGCCTTTCCTGTCTTTCCAGGATTTCTGTAATCTTTCTTACTGAAGTCCTTGTAGGCACACAGATGCACCGCAGAGGTTGTCTCCTGCACTGTCCTCTTGCATCAGCATACCCTTGGGAATTCCCACTCCAGTTCCACTGTGACTTCAATAGGGGTGGAGGTCTCTCTGTTTCCAGATAAGCTGGTGGCTTTTTTCAGGTTTATCTTGAAGGAAAAGCAGTTGATTATGCTCACAAAGTTTAACCCAATCCAGAAAAATATTAGCAGGGACCAAGCAGTCTCAGGTACATATGTCTTAGTTGTATTTACCTAACACCAAGGCCTTCAGGTTCTAATAAATAGTAACATTTCAAGGATCGGGTTTCAGTGGTGAATTTGTGCACATAAAAAGAAAGTGTAGCAGCTCTGCAAGGGGTCTGGTAATCCAGAACCTCTTTGTTTCTACCCGGGAAATGTGAGCCCCAGGTTCGTCCTCAGCAGGGCTGGGCTGCAGGTGCTGCTGACAGCTGCAGCAGTGTGCACTGTGCCTCTCAAGCGAATCTGTGATCTGATCAGGCAGGTCAATAAATACAGCTGATGTATTTTAACTGACTAGTTTCACAGACCCATTATGTCTGTGTTTATAGACAGATCACTAGGGAAGAGAGTCACAACTTATTAAAAATGTTTGAAGCTGTTCACCACCACTTTGCCATAATTCAGAATGAAACTGCTCCAGCTGAACCTTTTTCTTTTTAGCAAAGCTGCTCATCTGTGTCTGTTTGATCTAAGGACAGTTACCTTGCATTAGCACGCAGGATCTGATAAACAAGGGTGCACAATAAGATTAGAGCCCGTGGTGTTGACAGTAACATGGTCCGTCCACAAAAACCTGCGGAGTGCTTAATGAGGACCCAGAGAGTCCCCCTGATCATACTCTGCTTCTACCTCCCACCCATCCTCACCCACAATACTGTTTCACTGTTGTGTCCTGCCCACTAGGCACCACAGTTTCTGTAACAATTGATTTTTTGTGACTCAAATGCATTTCTGAATGCAAAACCGGATTGCAAAAGAACTGCTGAGGCAGTGACAGTCACTGCTTTGGATTCCTCCACAGATATCTTCTAATGCACCCCTGAGAAGGGGAAGTGTGCCCTTTTAGCACAGGGACTGTAATGTAACTAGTGAATTTCTTGATCTTTTAGGAAAATGGAAGTTTTACAAGTCCTCAATTTGCTGTCTGGCTGTACAATGTCTGAGTGACAAGAGAGTACCAGTTTTTTAAAAATACCTCATATTTGGAAACGTCCCTTCCTATTGGAATTGGGTATATCGGTCACTTAAATAAGAGTTAGGAATCTAAATGCCCTCTAGGGTGTAGTCCTTAGATGCTTCTTGTCAGATAATGGCCTGCCCACAGAGATGTATGACGTGAGTTTGACACTAATTCATTAATCCTGAAACTGGGTATGAAAGTGATGGAGAGGATTCTGTGCAGGACAGACAAGCCTCCTGCATCATCCAGGTTGTTACAAGTGCGTCAAACCATGGTTCATCTCTCAGGACCTCAGTAGCCCCTGTTAAAACTCTGGTAGTGATCATAAGGATGTTTCTATGGGGACATCGAAACCCAGAAAAAAATTAATTTATTATATTGACCACTACCACAGCTGATCTGTAGCGTGCCGGAGAGACAAGAGGTGTTCATGCCAGGAATGACAGTCTTTGTACCAGACCTTGTTTAAGTAGCATATGAGAAAACAGTTCTGTCTCTCAAAACTCTACAGATAAAGCTAGGAAAAAATGCAGAAGATAGGCAGAAGAGAAGACAAGAGAACAAATTTAAGGAAGTGATGAAACAAATATTTGTCAGTCTAGCGGGTCTCATGCAAACTCATGGAGATAATATGGAAAAAGGAGAGTTTTAAAGGAGAACTGAAGAGACATTATCAGCCATGCAGGTGTTTCAGGGAGAGCTTCCCTTGAGTGTTTGGGACAGCATGAGACAGAGCATGGAGGCATGTGTTAGAAAAGCTAGCAGGAGGCCATGGGTATTGGTACAGTCAGACACAAACCGGCTTCTCAGTCCAGAAGGACGTTGTGGGTAGGATGAGGATAAGCCAGGCTTCTCCCTGACCCCCAGTCAGGCACAGAGGGAAGGTACCAACAGAGACACTCCCTTAGAGCATTACAAACATTGTCTGTTAACAGTGAAAAAGCCCCCCTTAGTTTTGACCTGCTGTGAGTCAAAAATAACTATAAAACTGAAATGGAAACAGATGGACAAATAACTGCTGAGGAAAAGGACTCCATAAAAGCAGTATAAACACAGAGCCTTCCAATGTTTCTAGACCAGCTTTTTCTCTGCCTACAATTCAGTAAGAAGGTACTGGATGTACCTTCTGATGTTTGTAAAGATTTAACTACAAATTGAGAATTTTATTCCCCCATTTATCCTTTTGTGGTTTGTTGGTACTTATTTTCATAGATCTTCCTTACTACACTGGATTTTCTAACATTCAACAACCACTTCTTGCTTCAGCTGCACTTTTTTATATCAGTGTAATCACTTTTTACGTGGTCCCTTAGTGTTTGTTCTCTGCTTTGTTTGGATTAAAAAAGAAGGACTTGCACTTGCAATCCTACCAATTGCTACTTGAATATTTACCAGTACCTACTTGTAAATTCCTGAAAGTTTTAGTGAGTTTTGCATAATTGTTCTGATTATTATCTCTATTGTCCTTTATAAGGGAAAATTTGTGTCAGAGTCATCACTATTCCACATTCTTCCAGCTCTAGCAACAACCCTGAAGTCAGGCCAGATAGATGCCTGGATTTGACCCTGCTAGTCTGCTTATCCATGTGTTTGCCAGATGTCCAGGTTAAAGCATAGCCCAGATAACTGAAAGTGCAAGTAGGAGGGAACTAGAGTTGCAAGGAAGAGACAACCTTACCTTGTCACACTGGGGACACCACACTCAGTATATATTTTCACCCTTCTTGCAGAAACAGGGGTGATCTTCTCCCTGACACCAAAAAGGTCTGTGTTTGCTCTGAGGAGCTGCTGTGCAGGGCTGATGTGTTGGCAGGATGCTGTCCTGAAAAAAGTTCTCTTAAAGTTCAGGCACAGACAGATCGAAAAACAATTGACAGCTGTCCTGACTACAGCATTACCATCCACACAAAGATTGTCAGCACTTTCTTCTCATTCTCTTGGTTATAGTCACCTTACAAGACTATTAGAACATACAAGCAAAAAAATAATCCCAAATTATCATTGAAACTTGTTTCTTCGTGACTCTTTTGGACTAGATGGTCTCTACCATCTGTGCAGTGCATGGATATTTTTAGCAATTGTAAACTATAGTGATGGGCCAGAAACATGCAGTTTAGTACATTTCAGTCAGAATCTAAATTTGTGCCATTTGAGTCAACCACATTCAATGTGAGTATTTGTAATAAGTCACCTATATCAACAGTGTGTTTGTCCTCTGCTAAAAATAATATTATGTAGATTAAAGTACCATAGTTCCTTTTTAAAAAAATTTCCTGCTCTGTAATTGTGGTGATGTGGCCATCAGGAGGCAGGGGCAGTGTGGTAGGTCAGGAGGATGGCTGTCATGAGCTCTGTCCCATTAGTTCACCATTACTGGGTTGTATGAACTCTATGGGAAGTGTACATGCAAAGGCTCAAAAAGGAAGCCCACTCTCATCATTCTATGTCTAAGTACTTGTATTTAACTAACATTGTTTCAACTACAGGAGACATTTCAAAGGGTAGTATTTAAAAATGGCTTAGTCACAACATGGTTTTTTGACCTATTGACTATACTTTAGTGAATAACCTACAAATATGCAAAAGGAGAAAACACATGAGTCAAAAGTAGGTGGTGGCAAGATCCTTCACCATGTTTCAGTCCCTTTATGAAGTGTTGACAACACAGCAAAAAAAAATCCACAAAACTGGCAGCAGCAAATACTCCTTTGGTTAAAGCACTGCTGAAGACAGTAGTAAAACCTGCACACTTGTGCCAATACTACCCTAGAGAAATGCTAGGAAGGGGACTGGTGAGGAGATGAAAAGCAAGTGTGGCTCTCAGTTGCGTTTAAGCTGCAGCACCTTTGAAAAATCCAGTACATGCCACTGAAGGTGTACAGAAAGGTGAGTGTCCCCAGGCCTATGACATTTATAGCACATTTCCTGGAGACCCAGCACAGTATTTTGTCCATAAATTTTGAAAACAACTGCCATACAATATTGACAAACAGCTAAATTATTTATTTCAAAGAATAAAGAGGAAAATGATCCAGATGGTATTGAAAGGAGACTGAGAGTTAGGAAGGCTGGGCTATGTCCTAGTTCTGTCTTTAAAAGGCTGTTTAATTGTATAATTCTCTTAACATACATGCACATTGCCATGTCCATATTTTAAATTATAGTGCTCATCCGCTGATGAAGCTTATATCATTTCTAAGAAAGTAATTTAGATCGCTGGATGACAGGAGCTCTGAGCATGCATTGCATTATTGCTGGCCCGCGTGGTCTGAGGAGATCTTCACTGAAATATTAAGCAATAATCTGATTGATTCTTCTTATGACTTCTTGAACTGAGCCACTAGCCAAAGTTAGATATCCTTGCTGATTTGACAAGAAGCCTTGGAGAAAGTCCTAGGTATTTCTTTACTTTCAAACATCTTTAAAAGACATTTAAGCTCAGAGATTTGCCAAACAAGTCACCATTCTGCTGCCTGTGGGTCAAAGGACAGATTTTTTTTTGCTAGGCTCTTCTCAGGGCTTGTTCAAGTATTGCCTTTTCAGTTGTTTTCTCACCATGTCTGTCCTTCTGTTGGCAGGCCAGGAGAGGGTCATCATTACTTCCGTCTCTAAAACATATTTAACTTCCAAAAGTGTTAACCAGTAGGCTGTCAGAGACTTTATCTGGGTCTTTCTTGCAGATGATGATCTCCTGACTTTGTTTTTCATTTATAGGAACTCTTATTTTTAGAGTTCTCTTTCACACCCTCCAGCTTCAGTGGGGTGCAGCCTTACACACAACATTTGTTTAATAGAGTGAAAGGCCCTTTTTACCACCTGTAGTATTCCTTCTGACTTCAGCAATAATTTTGCTGCAAACTGAAATCAAAATCTGCCCTGCATTTGGCAGGGCCTTGACTTAGCTGCTAGCAGAGGCACCATTTTTCAAACAAATATTTACATTTGTGTTTTATTTGTGGCCGATCCTATGGGAAAAAATAAAATGTGTTCTTTTCCCAATTAAATCTGAATGATTCATATTTGGGGTTTAGAGTTCATTCTGTGTTTTTTACTAGCTTTGCTATAGTTTTGTTGCTGAATTTGCTATGTTGAAGAATTGCATGTGTCAGAAATAGTCAGCAGGCAGGAGTATACATTTCTGAATGTCACATGGATGGTCCAGAAGTATGCACAGACAGCTTCAGAAGAAGGTCAGCAGCAGCAGAAAATGTTCCTCTAAACAACTGGGAACTTTAAGGACAGATATAGGGGTTTTATATTTAAAAATAACCTCATAGCTAATCATTCTACCCATATGTTGAAGAGCTGCTGCTTTGTCATTTCCTTATGTTTGTTTAGATTGTATGGTAGTATATGCAGTGTGTAGATAGATTATGGATTGTTTTTCTGACTTCAAAACCCAGAAGTTTCACCTAGAATTTAAAAAGGGAATATTAAAGTTACTGCAAATGGGCTATTCTACTGATTTTGAACAGTACAGGCTTTCCCATTTCTTATTCCAAGTAAAATCATTAGAGCAGACACTCTTGATGTCGTGAGTTTATCGATGCTCACAGGGATCCCATGAAGGCAGAAAACTGAAGTGTATAATCCATTCATATAAAGTTACCTACAAGAAAGTGCAGTTCAGGGGACACACACAATCTAGATGCCTCACCCACAGTCCTCATGCCGAAATCCTGCTGGGGCAGCAGGAAACTCCTGTGCAAAGAATTCTAGCAGGTGTGGGCCTTACCTTTGTGCCTTCTACACATCACCTCTGTTTTCCCAGCTGTAGTTGCTTTTGCCTCCCTGAAGCTTTTGTGCTGAGCTATTAATATTTGTTGATACATTCTCTACTTGAAAGTGTAACATTTTGTATTTTAATTTATTTATACAATTCCTTACTCTTGCTACAAGACATGCAGTTGTAAATGGATATTCCATTGACTGCCTAAGCAATCAGGGCTTTAATTTTGCTTTCAGTGAAGTTTCAGTTTTCCACTGACACAAGAACAGATCTGTATTCATGACTGCTTTTGATAATTACACCAAAAAGAGAGTAGCTGCCATTAATGTAATGCAGTTTTCCAAATCAATATTGGGGCCTCTTCCTCCCTGATGTGCTGAAACACAATTTCAGAAATGCAGAACACATGGCTGTTCATGGGGAGGGAGGCACAGAGTTCCTAATGTTACGTCACTGTTTGGAAAAAGTAAAATCTAACTTGGTGGGCCTTAAAGAAGAGAGGCTGAGGGGAGCTGGTAGAGTTAAGCAGTTTTATAAAGCAAACAACATCAGCTTAAGCCACAGTAGTGCCTGTACTGGTTCCATGCAGGGGAAAGGTATTATCAACCTCCTTCTTGCTTCCTCATTAGTTATTTTTGGCTCCAGACGAGTCCTTCATTCCTCTTTACCAAGAATGCTACGCTTCTGTCACCATCACAAGAAGAACAACGGCAGCAAAACAATGTGCGTGCCTGGGAGGGCTCCAAAGAATGAAGCTCAGAGATAGAAACTGTTATGATATTTTAACAGAATAAAGAGGGTTTCCAATTTAGCAGCTGCATTTATGTCACAAAATGTTATACTGGCAAAGACATACTTTGCAAATACATTTTCCAAGCTTTCCCAAAGTCAGCTCATGCTACATGTATTTCATCTTGTCATTAGGGTATCTTGCAAAGTTCAAGAAGTAATATGAATGTTTCTGAAACAGTGAGGCCTCACATTGCAAAGTACAGGGTTAGAGAAACACATGGGGGCCAATATTCCATCAGAGCACCCAATTCTACCAAACACTGTAAAGCTGCATTGACTTTACCTATTTCTTGGCTGTTGGGGTTTTTTTTTTAAAGAGAGAGAATAGTGATAAAACAAAAATTTAATAAAATATTTCAATCAAAATTTTCAGAAAATATTTTCAATGATCAGGACATGTTTTTTCCCACAAGAATGAATCTTCCAAATTCTGTGGAAATCATGCCATGCATCTGCACTTTTGGACATTTTCAGCATCCTCTAGTCCAAAACTCTCACACATAGGTGGGATTCTTCTGAACATTCATGTCTACTTTGAGGATGTTTTCATCTGAATTAATGATCTAAGATTTCTGCGTAGCCAATCCCAATGGGAGAAGAAAACATTTGCAAAAAAATTTTAATTTTATCCCAACCCAGACATCTGAAACAGAGATACAAGCCCTTTTAAACTGCTTATCTATCTGTCGATAGTAAAGATAGCCCAAGGTGCCTAGTTCACACATATATCTTTATTGTAGATTACTCAAGTTGGGTGAGATGTATTCTGCCCCATATGTCTTTTTGATTTTACAGGCTCTCTTGGAAGCAGACTAGGCAGTAGACAGTAAAAATACTGAGACATTTTTGTTCTGTACACCATAAAGTTTGGTGTTCCCCCAGCAGGTCTACTCACCATATGTCTTTACATTTGTTCTGTATCACAAAATTGACTTCTTGTTGCTTGGTTAAATACAACATTTTTGAGAAACTGACATATGGTGATACCACGCCACTCTTCAGAATTGGGATTCTATGGAGAGCAATGGGGAATTCTGTTTAAAAACTGGTGGTAAAAGCTGTCCTCAAAACATCTCTGCTAAATGGGGAAAAGAAGAAGGGTTTTTTTATCAAAAGCACCTCTTCTTAAAATATTGGTCAATTACTTAACTACTATGAGTTATTTGAATCAGAAAATGCTTATAGCAGCTGTTGAGTATGGCACTGAAGTGGATTTGATTCTGTGCATCCAAATGCTTGAAAATTCTTTACACATAGACAGATGTTTAAGATGCAAATGTGTTAGAGCTGAACCTGTCAGATCTAAAAAAAAATCTTGTTTGCTTGCTGTTTTCTCCCTCTTTCAAGTTACATTCATTTCATTATTATTTTTATGTTCCAGGGTAAGGAGTAAATAATGTAATGGCAACCAGCTGTCTCACTGGCAGCACTCTCCCTGCCCCCTGAGGCTTCGATACAGTCAGTAGGTGTCCTACACTGTGAGAGTTAGCAGAAGAGAGATCTGGGGAGGGCACATTTGCACAGCTCCAGAAGGTTGAGACCATCTTATAAAAGCTTTCTGGGTGTCACCATTTCCCTCTGGACTAGGTCACACAGGTCAAACCGTACCATGACCAGGGGTGATGTGGTAGGAAATATCACCAACATAACACTCGCTACATCCTAATACTTCAGATAACGAGTGCCATCTTCAGAGCCCTCCACCCTCTGCCTTAGCCACCCCACATCTGAGCTGAGGAGGTCTCATCTGCACCCATCACACCAGACCTAGGGTTCAGAGTATCTGATCTTGTTTCACGCAAGCTCCCAAGGCTCTGCTGGCATGCCAGCATTGCTGCTGAATCACCAATGTGTCTTAGTCAGCCTGCTTAAAATGGCACAGCTCTGAATTGTCTGATTGCCTCCTCCAAGCTGCATCTGACTTTGCGCTGGCACACCTCACTTGTTTCTAGCTACTGGCTGGTCTTCTTCCCTCATTTCTAGCTACTGGTCTCATCTCTGAATTTGCACCCCCATGCTCCTTCACACATCTGTGTTCCAAAGGCCACGTGACCGTCCTTAGCCCCTTCCCCTATTGAGGTATCAGGATTTTCCTCCACTTGCACTACCAGGCCATAAACCCTTCAGGGCAAGGGCTTATTACGTGTTAGGCACTGACCTCTTCCTGTACCACATCATGTACATTTACAACACTATCAATTATTTAAAATAGCTCTGCCTTCAGTTCAGCCACACGCTGAGTTAAGCTCCATAGCCTTTGGGTAGTTTGCGGCAATTTTATTTTTCCTCCTCAGTGTTCACAAATCTCTTGCTGCTCTGTAGCACTTGTTACTATTTGTTAAGGGAGATTATATGGTGTATTATCACTCGAGAGAAGTGTTTTTCGGGAGCTAATGTAAGCTTTCTTCATAAAAATCCAGCTACACCTTCATAGCAATGGAAGCCCAGACCTTACCCCCAGAGGGGCCTTGACTTCATTAGCACTTTCATTTAGCTCAGACAAGTAATTATTAATATCAACATCCAATTCTAGCAAATCTAGCTGGATGTGCCACAAGGTGACAAGATGTAATAAACATAAAACAAGACAGACTTAGAAGAAGGGAAAATGCTCCTTTTACTTCACAAGGGAGACAAGGCAGCAACAGCAACAAATGGCGATGCACAAGTAGCTGCTTTTTTATTTAATGTAATCTTATTCCCATATACTAAGATAATTTTTTAATGCTTTTTCTCTTGAAGTGGTGGGGACAATTTTAATTATTTACTCAGGTTAATTAAGAAATTAGGTTCTGCCTCCTGAAATATAAATATGAGGATGTTATACGACACAAATCTATTTTTATTTAGCTCAGGAACAGCCAGAGATAAACGCAATGCCTTTCCTCCCTAAGGTCTGCTAGGAGCTGGGGCACTTTGGCAAGGCCTTTGCTCTCCCCACCATCTTCCCATCCTGTATGTGCTCAGGGATAAAGCAGGAGCAAGAGGGTCAGGGTGTCCAAGGACACGGCAAAAGCCAGAAAGGATGAGACACCTTTCTTGCACTGTGCACTCTGTGTGCACCTCTGCGTGTCTGTGTCTCTGTGTGTGTGTGTGTGTGTGGGTGTGGGTGTATGTACACGTGTGGTAGTGTCCTGGAAGTGAAACCTGGGAGCAAGACTTTTACCACGTGACCACATTATCAGATGACTCATGATTAGCCATGAAGATTCCAAAACCATTGTTTCTATTTTTCTCTCTTCACTCAGACCTAGACATCTAATAATTATTAAATTTTTTTAGCCACTGTGACAAGAGCATTAGACTCTGAGACTACTCAGCCTCATCGTGGAAGATATAATCCCCACAGCTTTTAAGGTACACCCCCAAATCAAGATGTAGAGCCACTTGCTTACCTGTGTATTATACTAACCAAGCACATTTGGTTAGTATAATAGATGGCAATCCCTCTTTTAATGGGAAAGCTTGAGGGAAATGAAAATATCATCTGAACCACTCCCCATGGCCTGTAAGTCTGTTCCCAGCTTCTAGCAGTCTCTAGCCATCACAGGACTAGGTCTGTTGGGTAGCTGGCCTTGGAGACAGCCCAAAGTTTGCAAAGACCTTGCTTACAGGGGTGTTTGTGTAGAGCATAATCACCTACAATTCAGTCACTCCCAAACCTGCTACACTTAAGGACAGGAAGAAGACTCCTGAAGCATAGTTCCTAAAATTTGCTTAGATGACAAAACCTCTGTGTTTGGCAAATTGAAACCAGGAATTACTGAGGAGAGTTTCTCTCGCTCTCTGAGCTTTTTTCTAGGATGTAGGAAGGCTGAGGCTCTCCAGGGTGCTAACACCAGCTGTGACACTGGCTGCATCCTCAAAGCAAGTGAAGAGGAAAGAGGAAGGGCCTGAGAAATGAAAGGGCTAAGCCAGTAGCTTGAATGCTCCTCCTCAAGTCTTCTTCTCTGTTTCGTGAGGCCTTTGGTCCGCAGAACCCCTTTAAGCCATATGTGAAGAGGTGTGTGTCTCCACTAGGAATGTTTTCAACTTGCTTCCTTGCTGCAATCAAAGCCCATTTCTTCTTGTCCAAACATATACACTTTACACTTACACTATTAAAAGGCTTGGGGTTTTTTTTCTCCTGTATCTCAAATATCTCAAAATTATTTTTAAGTCTAAGCTGTTTAATCATCTGAGTGGATAACAAACATGTTGAATAGTGCCAGACCCAGAGAGGTCCCTGCCCAACCCTGCTGCATCCCTCTGTGCAGTCTGTTGGTGAACTATCAATTACACCTTTCTACCCATGGTAAACAATGGACTTGGCTAATTGTGCTATATATCACATTCAAGATCACCAAGAGCTTCACCATCAGCCTGGGGAGGTGACTTCAAGTAAAGACTCACTGCCAGCCTCCAGAGTCACTGCTTCCTCACAAATTCCTCACATTCTGGTAGCTTTCTACACATCCTCCCATCCATCACATCCCTGTTGGAGGCATCACAACAACAGGAAGATGGTTATTGCCAGTGCTGCTCTGAGAAGCACCTACCAGCACACACAGAGGATCCTACAGCGCTGGGTATAGGGAGCTGGGGACAGCTCTCAGTCCTACATTTTTTCTAGGAAAAAACCTTAAAGCCCTGGAGGAGAAATTACAAATGGAGTAAGCTTTTACACCCTCCTCCTAGCAATCTGACTCTGGGATGCTATGATAAGAGGCTCAAAAGAAGAACTTAAGCAAAAAACAGAGCAGAGACTGCAAATGCTGAATAAGAAATAATTCTGAATTTCTTTGCTTGTCCACAAAACATATTAAAAAGCCACGGAAGCGCAGACAAAATAAGGCCTCTAAACGCAACACTGTAAAACTACCCTTTTCCTGACCCATGGTTCAGATAGGAAGCCTGAGGCTAGAAGTGCATTGTGTTCTTCTCTAAGTTTTAACAAATCATCATGGTGCATTTGCCATTTTTCCTATGGCTGATCAAAAAGATCCCGTAAAAACTTCTCATATCTTTTAAATTTTTTTTTAAAAATTCTTTATTCACCGAAGCCAATGTTTTACTCATGGTCCAGCAGCTCAAAAAAGGGAAGTGATAGAGGAAGAGAAGTATAAGCTTATGATTTATGTGGATGGCTGGTCCTCTATGCATTGACCAGATCTCTTTTACTTGCCTATTATGCATAGTCTGGCTTCTTACTGGCCTCCTAAAAGGTGTATATTTCAACAAGGAGTTTGAGCAAAGGGAACAGTGACCTTAGTGACTCCTTAAGGCAATAGTTGCAATAATCTTCTCAGATGAGAAAAATATACATGCATATAAGTTGATTTATATTCCACAGGATAATATATTGCTTTGAGAATGACCTTTTAGGTGAGTAACTGAGCATCCTCTAACATTCAAAGCGGTTTTGTGTTAAAAGCAGCATTCAAGGCAAATAGCATGACCTTGTAGAGGTGACAGGGCTAATGCTGTGAAACGCATGCGTTATCAACAGTCACCTGAGCAAACCAGCCCCATGTGGGTACAGCTGCATGCCTAAAGCATTTGCTGGGTGTAGCTCCATAGCTGCAGCCATCGTGGAAGTTGGTTTATAACCTGTCTTTCCAATGGAATTAATAAGCTTTTCCATTAATAAGATACTACAAACACTTTTGCCTTTGCTATAAAGTCTGAGGTAACAAAATAATGTTTCTCAGAGGCGTAATGTGAAGTTAACCATGCACTGGGAGTGCTTTCCTCAAGCACAAACTCGTTCTTTCTCCTGATTAGGGGTTCATTAGGAAGCAGCTGGATTTCAGTGACTCCGAGAATGAGACAATTGCGTCCCTCCTACCAAAACATTGTCTTCACGAGTGTTTCTATGTGCCCCATTCCTCTTTAGGCAAAGTGATTTTACAACATCCAGACTAGTGTTAACATAGTTAGCAAGTGAAGCAAAAAGTGGTGGCATGGACAAGTGACTACTATGTGTGCCCAGGATACTTGTACTCCAGTTGCCAGCCTGTGCTGTCATACCTTTACCACTGCATGAAGTATATTAAAATTAACACAGGTAGCTCATAAGTATGCCATACTTGCCCTGAGCAAATATTTATAGTCTGTGTAGACATATCCTGTTCAAAAGACAAAAAAAGTGGAACAAATGTCTGTAAAGGCACACTTTTGCTACTCTTTTTTCTCTTTTGCATATTAGCAAAATAAGCTTCCTTTGTGGAAATTCTTATTATAGTCTTGCTTAGAATAGACTGGCAAGAGATGGGCTGAGTCATATTGGGTCCGATCTCCCTTATATGGCAGCAAACTAGGAGTCACTCTGTTGAAGCTCCCTGGCACTAAACTAGGCTAAGTGGGATCGGAATTAGGCTCACAAACTTGTGCAAGGGTGTTATAGGTGTTGCTGGTGATACATGTATTTTGGAGTTAGCCCCCACCTAATTCATCATCATCAGGATGACAACAACAGCTCTCAGAATTGAAGAGGAGCCCAAATCCACATGGAAGAGTATACAAGAAAATGATCTCCAGCCCGGGAAACGGGTTTTGCTTTAACATAGGATATATGAGAGTCTCTCAAACACACACTTGATACATGCAACCCATAATGGCAATGAGACTGAGAGCACAAGTAAGAGCACAAGCCCTGACAAAATTTTACTAATGCCTTACACTGTTTTTATTCTGACCCTCTAGGCTGTAATACAACTATTAAAAACTACTGGGGGATTCCTTGTGATTTCCCTCTGAAGAAGGTTCATGAATCTTGTGATCTGACTGGCTTAAAAGGCCAGTTGTTCCCTGACATGTAAGCAACATTATAACAATACTAAATAGCAAATCATCTCATCTTCAGACAATTCCTGATCATTTATAATTGCTTAATTGCTATGAGTTTTGTTGGCAGAGACTGTACAAACTACTTTCCAGGGTGTATTCATTTCCAACCATTTTTATTGAAGTCCCTGCTGTTCTTCTTCATTATTTTTATCCTCTCTGGGCCATGCACCACTTTGCTGAATCCAATGTCTTTTCTTAAAAGCCAGTTTTCCTTGCTAACTTGTTAATTTTTTTTTTCCTGCTTGCTTTGATGTGTTTCTTCAGTTTCTCAGTGCATCCTCAGAACTCCAATTCATTTCAGGCTTTTATTTCTGTTGATGACTGCTCTTTAATTTACTACTACATATGCCAGCAATTTACAACTGTCTGATTTCCTTAATTTGAATTTTTCACGCAATAATAAGTAAGACACTAAGTCGATGTAGTGCTATCAACCTAAGGTGAAAAAAAAAAGGGGGGGGGAAGGGAAGATACAAACCAACATCTTCAGTTGTTTTATGATTCTAAGTCTTTGTGCCATTTTTGGTCTTCTAATCTAAAGGTAAGGACAAAGATATGCAAATTAGAAACCACAACAAAAATAACACTGAAGGAAAGTCCAGTGTATTTGAAAACATAATTTGGTTTAGCAATAAAGCTAATATACTCACATTTTTTCGAAAGATATTTTCAATTTCAAGCCAAAATGCTAAAGGCCGTTTGAAACTCGCTTTCAAGAGTTGTTTGAAGGTGAGCCCCAGTCCAGCCGTGCAGCACTTGCACAGTGCAACTGTTACACTCTTCATGGGAGGTCACAAAATGGGGAGAAAGCATAGGGAGGAAGGAGAAGAAAAGAGTAGAAGGTGAGGAAGGGAGAAACAAAGGCTTACAGAATTATCCCATGGCTTCTCAGGTGCCCCATAGAATATAGTGTACATCCCACCTTTCCCCTTTAGATCACTACATGGCACAAAAGCACTCTGTGCTTTGTAGTTTTCCTTTAAGACCTTGTTTCCCTGAAGTTAAACTCCTTGTAAGGCTCTGACATACAGAATTATTCTGCTCAGAGCACAAGGATCAGGCTTATACTTAACATTGAGGTAAACTATAAAGGCAGTGTTTTTAGTATGTGGTTAAAACAAAGAATGGAGAATTTAGCATGTCTAAATTCACAAAGAAAAAACCGGAACATACTTCTAAGAGAAAAAACATGTCGGACACCATTCTCCTTGTCATGTTCATAAACCCATCATTTCGGTGTGATTTCTTTTAAGTTCAAAGCACTGAGGTTTTTTAGTAAATGAGACAAGGGGGAAATGGTGAAAACAGTTTCCCTGAGGAGAACTGTTCCCTAGTTCTTAAAAAGTTTGAACATTTCCAAACCTTAAGGAGATGAAAGCATTTTCTATTACATTTGTGCTTTTCTTCCTGGTATTTTTTATTTTTTATTATTTTTACTGAATGTAATACAGCAAGAAGGAAACAAAGAGCTAATTCAGATCCATAACTGAGCTCTTGAGTTGGCTGACACCAGTCTCCTCTCAAAATGTTTTGAAAGGTTTCCCACCATTTTCAGTGGTGCGGCATGGTACTTCTTGCTGTCCTCACACTGGGCCCCCATTCAGCTGTTTCAGGGCTTTGTAGGTGTACTGTACCTGTTGTGTGGATTATGGAAGAAAATTCAGCACAAAAAAGAGCTAAGAAGAGTAGTTTCAGTTATGTCCCAGATTTTTTTTTTAATATGTTTCCATCTGAAGTATCCTGGAAATGTTTATATATAGCAATAGACTCACAAATAGCAGACAGGAAGGGAGCTAGGGAGGTCCTCTAATCCATCCTGTTACCTATAGCAGGATAAACCATCCTATGCCACTTCTCACAGATGCTTCTCCAGCTTCCTAATAGAGATCCACTTCCTAGGACATATATTCTAATATTTCATTATCCTTACCATTAAAAATTGTCACTACTGTCAAAACTGTGCCATGCACATGCACTATCCCCCTTAGCACATTTTTTCTGGTCTTATCCGACATGTACACAGAGATCAGACAATTTCCTGTCCTCTCCCTGGCAGGCCTCAGTGTGTCTGAAAAAAACCACATTTGAAGGCTGAAATCATGTCGCTCCTCCCTCTTCATTTCTCTGCAGAAAATAACCTGCCTTTCTTCAGAGTCTGTGTCCTCATTATTTCTTGAGCATTGATCCTTCTTGTTGCTTATTTCACGAAAATCTGCCATTAATTCTGCCTTTTCTGAAGTGGGATACCCCAAAATGGATTCTGTATGGATGAGAAAAAGATCCCACCCTTGTCAAAACCTTCCTCTCCATCTCGATATGGAATATCAGTACGGAAAATCTTCATCAACCATGGCAGAAACAAATAGTATTTAAAGATCTATTAAGCTCAGCTTTCAGGAAATTGCAATTTGGCCTCATTGTGCCATTTGTAAGCATTAATAGGCATTAAGGCTAGCACCAGATACACTAGTATAAGTGAATACCCACCCAGAGGGAAGAAAAGTTATAGGTGCTGTTGAATCCAGACATGTTCCCCTAACTGCCATGTTGGGGTGTCCACTGTAATGCCCCGCTACTAGGGGTCATTTGCCTTCCTCACACACACACAAAAAAAAAGAGATGCAGAAAATCTGAGATGAGAGGGAGAAAGTGCTGACCTGCTGTAACTCAGTCGGTGTTGGTACGAAATGATGCTTGGATAGCAAGATTCTATCTTCATTCTTTCCTTCTTTTACAAAGATCAATCCAGCTCACACAAATTTAGTATAAAATTTTCTGGAGACTAACTTTCAGAGTTAATCTCCAGAAAGACTGGACAGTAGCTTTTTAACAGGGAATTGTGTGCTGTGGGCTTCTCTTGTGTAGCATTTAGGATTCCATTCAAGAGCTGTTCCCCTTTGTCTGCTGCCTTCATAAATAATGGATGCATCTTGCATTAGGGATTAGCAAAGATTGTTAAGCTTCCTTTTTTGCATGTGCAAGATTTGGTAGCTTTTGAAATATTGATATAGTTGTGCAATTTGGTGTACCTATCATGTTTTTAAGAATTAAAAAAAACCAAAAAAAAAGACCTAAGAGGAAAATTACGGTAGATCTAAAAAGCAGATACCTGACTCTCATAAACATCAGAAAATGTGATCCTTCCATCTTTAAATCTGTGAAAAAATAGTTGCATTACTAACTTTTGTAATATTCTTTTAAGAAGACTCTACAGAGATTGCTGTAGGTATCAAAGCAATTATGGTAGGAGGTCATGAAAAGCCTTCAGGAAATGCTGCCAAGGTACTGCACCATCTAAAAGGAAGAACACAGTGCTGGAAACTTTTCAAATCTGATTGAGGGTAGATAAAGGAAGACAAATTTTTTAAATCCTCTTTGCTCATTTCACTGATTTTATTTTTAATGTAACACTTTACAAGTACATCTTTTATCTGAAAACACATGTTTAGCCTCGGTATTCCTTTTTGGAAAAAATCCCCACAGATAATTCACTGTATGTTTTGGTGGGAACCACCAGAGTTTAACTGTCTAAGCGGCAACATTGTGCTCGTTGTTGTGGTTCTCTGTACGCAATGAAGTCCTATTTCCAGATCTCTAGCCCATCCCTTTCGCATATTCCACAAACAGGACTTGTAAGCACAGCTTATTACAGGGACGAGTTAACCAGTAATTTCATTGTGCTCCATGGCTAGGATCCCGAAATGCAGTCTGCCTAGCCAAAAAAGGGTGGACAAAAATTGAAAGACTGCATTAAATAGCCATAGAAGTTACAGGGTCTGATAATACATACAGTTATGGCAAAATCATTGCTTTCATGCTGCGGCCAACTTGCCAGTATCCAGAGCTACAGCAGAGAAGAACAGGAATAAAGGCCTGAAATAACCTAGCTAATGAAAATTGCAGGCAATATGGTACAGAGCAACTTGGTGCCAAGGCATTTGAATGGTTTGCTGTGAAGTCAGCCAGGATGGCTGGTGCCACATTAACGCTAATATGTCCTTCTGGAGCATGTTGATTCCTTCAGGACCACACAGTTGGGGCCTTTTGTCCATGTTCCACATTGCAGGGATGCTCAGAGCTGGCTGAGGAGCACAGAGCGGTTGTACTCAGGGCTCTGCAGGAGTTAGCTCAGCTCCAGCTGGACTTAGTACCTCAAGTTTAGTGCCAGACTTGCTAAACTGAAGCTGGCTTTGTGCAAAGCCACGCTGGGCCATGGGGTGCTTGGACACACAAGTTGCCTCTGTTCAGAGCAAGCTTCATTCTGGTGGCATTAAGTAGTTCAGTGTACAGAATGTACAAAATTGGCTGAGCTTCTTCAGTGGCAAACTTACTTTAGATATGGCATAGCTATCTGACTAACCAAACTACTACTAACACTAACCAAACTATTGAGCCCGGTCAGATCGAAACTGCCTCTGTAATCATAATGATTTATCCTGCATGTCAGTAAGCAGTCAATAGCTGCCAACTAACTCAACTGTTTCCCAAACTTTAGGTCTCAGTCCATGCTACTCTGTGAAAACAAGGCTAGATTTTCTGTCCTTACTTTTGCCAATTGAGGGAACGGCAGGGTGAGGAACTCATAACTCATGAAATAGAACTGAAAAAATGATGGTTTAGCAGACAAAGAGCGGAAACAACAGGTCTGAGGTAACAGGGACCAAAATATTCAGCTTTCACAACCACACAGGGATACCACAAAAATAATCAAGAAAAGAAAATTATTTGAAAGTTGGAAAGCAGGGGACAGGTACTCTATTCCTAAATGGATTCACTAAGGCATGACGGACTGGAATTACATGTGCCTTTTTAAATTACCCATTTAGCAGCACTAGGGAATGCGAAGAGAGCAAGACAGATTGACCACATTGTTTTCTTTTGACTCTAAGGCAGACTGTTTGGACGGGAAGAGGATCAGAACTTGCAACAAGATCCTCACTCTTCTAAGATTCCTCAGGTTACACACAATGTATCCAAAAGTGGCTTAGCCTCTCCCCACATCATATATGTATTATAGAAGGAGAGTGGGAAAGTATGACAATATTTACAAGTTTCTTCTCTTTCGATTTTGTGATCTCTATTCACCTTCCTTTCTGAGTTATCATTTGATTCCTCTCTTCTTCCCACCTTTCCTGTGAAGAAATGCGAAATAATCCACAGAAATATTCCAAAACATAGAAACAGGGACACCAATTCAAGGAACATCAGCACAGCCCAGGCTCTAACAGTGGGCAGCAGTAAATGCCTAGAAAAAAATTAGGAACAGAGCAAGTGCATCATGTTGTTCCCAGAATATCTACTGAGCACACAGTAATTTGTGGTTCAGAGAATTCCTGAACCAGACATGGTGATTTTGCATTTAATAGCCCCCAATGGATTCATCTTTCATTAAGTTGTCTAGTCACTCTGGAACCCATGCTAATTTTACTCATCTACAGCATTTTGTGGTGAGGGGGGTCACATCTTCAGCATTCTCTCTTCCATGTTGTTACTTAATGTTCTTGGCTTCAATATATGAAGAAGGTATTTCAGGAAATATTTCAAGAATTGACAAATGAGGGTTGATCTTTGACCTTGAGGTGAAGACATATACGACTTCCCTTCAGAAGATCAGACAAATGTACCTCTGCCTTTACACAAACAAAGAAACCCCACCATAACTAAACACAGCAGTAGCATGACTTTAAACAGTGAAAGTACTTGAATCTGATTTCAGGTGCAAGCTTTTTGTCATAAACAGTTGAATCCATTAGAAAAGTTATCAAGAAGTAATCTAAACTTGGCTGCATAGTGGGACTGTGCAGATGTATTGCTTTTTGATAAGTATTGAACGGAATTTATGCTGCAGTGTGGCTAGACAGACTCACTCCCATGGAGTTTCATAATCAGCATCTTCTGTTTTCCACCATTCCTTCTTTCCAAAGGACACAGTTTCCTGTGCCATTCCTCATAATGGTCAAAGGAATTCACAGTAGAAGCGTGAATTCTATTGTATACTAAGAAAAACAAATCCTTTGTGCCATAAGGTAATGGAGCACATCTAAAATAATACAGCACAAGCTTTAAGCTCAGCAAGAAAAATTCTGTTACCACTAGCTTATTGACAGAAAATGAAGCTGAAAAATTTGGCCAAGCGTACTTCTGTATTTTCTTCATGCCTGATTGTTGTGTTCAAACAAAGGCCTTCTCTTTTCTACTTAATATAAACGCTCCTTGTTTAAATCCAGAATTCATAACTTAAGAATTTTTCCTAGGGAAATTGTTCTATTGGTGTTACTAATGCTGCTGAGAAGACCAACAGAAAAAAAAAGTTTTCTAAAGCATTTAAGATTCTGCACTATATTAATACAGACTGAAACAGGGGAAACATTAAAGCACTGAGCTGGTTTGGGACAGCCTAGATGGCAATAGCCGCTGCACTCTGCTGGCATACCCAGTTTTACCTGACATCATCTGGGAATTGCTACAGAATGAGGTGCTGAGATTTGGACAGAAAGCTCCGGCAAAGAGGTGGAAGTCCAAGATACCCACAGGGATGTCACCTGATTTTGTGCAGGTGGATGAGATTATGTTGGGTCAAAGACAGACAGGAAGAAGGGAAGACCAGGAAGAAGTTTCCCATGGAATCTGTACAGTAACCTGGAAGGGGGAAAGGAAGACCTTCAACAAAAATGCTAAAAGAGGAGCTAGAAGGAGCAGAAGGAGAAATTAGTATGATGGCAGACATTCAATATGATACAACCCAGCATGGGACTAACTAGGAACAGAAAGTGGCTGGAAGCAATCCAAAATCCTTTCTAAATTCCAAAATGGTTTCTCTGAAGATCTGGGTCAAGAAATATAGCAATAAATGAAAGGGTCAAGGACTCATACTTTTGACTTTGGGCTAATATGTTCAAGTATGTTCCCCTATACAAAAGTCCATCTCTCCAGTGTATTGCTGTTTGCTGCAGTGGTTAATAGATTCTGCTTTTGCAGTTCAAGGAGGGCAAGATCTGCTTTCTGTTTCCTTCCAAGGACACGAAGGCTTCAGAAGCAGTGGGACGGTGAACAGCACGGGTGCAAGTAGGAGAGGGGACAGAATGGCTCCATACATTACTAGCCCAGCAAGCAGGATTTGGCAGGGGAAGAGTGGGCGACTAGACCATAGGGCTGTTGTTCCGATGACTGACTGCTTCTTGGCAAGACAACGAAAGGTGGGAGCTGCAAGCAGGCGTGGGGCCACAGCTGTCCAGAGGGAGTACCAGAACATCCCACGTGTCTGTGAAGACGAGAAAATGCCTTCAATTGCCGCACCCCGAAGTATCCCACCTGGGTTCCTGCATCCTCAGATTGAATGGTTAAAGATTTTGCACCGAGGAACAGACACAGGTTGTTCTTCAGTCACTATGTCATGCTGTGCTGTTTGCTCTAAACTTACATTCAAAACAGAGCTGGACTTTTGAACTGCAGGCCCCCAAGGAGACAGAGCTAGGCATCATTACTAAATTTAGACACTTCTAAAGTGGAAAATGGTAAAATGTTTTGGAAATAGCAAACTTTTCAGAATGTAACACATAAGAGTTGTTCCATGCAGCCTGGCTGTTACAAACAAATGATTGGAAAACAGGCAATCATTAATCTCTTTCTGGAAAGACATATAGACTCCTGAACTGTTCACAGATTACTTCAGATATATCCAGAAAGATTTTTCTTCCTGGCTCCAGTCGCACTGAGCATTTCACTTTGGCACTTCTGCCTAGGAATTGCTGTTCCCTGAGGAGGTATTTCAACCCTCTGAAGAAACAGATGAGTCTATGTAAACACTGTTGCATCTATTTACAATATTTTTGAAGGAGTTTCTTACACTGTATTATGATCTTTTTTCTTTTTTAAACCTATATAGATTTAAACCTAGATTATCAAAATTGATAATCTACTATGTCAGATAATCACATTATTTATGGCCTTTATCACCTTCAGTTCAGAGCATTTAATTATATTTTGAATATGACTTTTCTGTACAATCGTCAAAGTCATCATTCCAACAGCAATATAGTTATTATTTCTTAATATTGGGATACATAGGGTTAATGAGGATACCTTACTACTTTATGTGTCTTGTTGTGGCTTGTTTATAAAGATCTGTAAGAAATCTGACTTTGGATTTCTTGAGTTTTCTGTGAGAGCTCATCCACTGTGTTGCATCACAACATCTGCTTCATGTAAATTTCTTGAAGGTCACTGGGACTCAGCATAGCAAGCAGTAACTAGGGTTTAGCTTGGTGGGTGGAAGCAAGTGAAGGTTCCTCAGCAGAACCTTTCTGACAAGGACTGCAGTCACTTCAAGTGATCCGTGTATTTCCATGGATATTCAAAACAGTAAATCCAAATGACTCTTGGGATCTACAAACCGGAATACATAAAGAGAAACAGAAAAAGCCCAGAGCTATGCTTCCTCCTTTAGTTTTCATTCATTAACAATAGAGAGGTCAGACACAATGAAATAAAATATGTGTACTTAGGCCAGATTGTTTTACAATTTAGATAACAGAGTTATTTAATAACAAGAAGTAAAATCCTAAAAAAATTAGCATTTTGCCTGTGATGCAGATTGATGGTTCCGAGTAAAACTCAGATAATACAGCTGCATGAATTCTGAGACAATATAGTTTAAGATAAAATGTAATTATGTTGCAACACCATCTCTTGGTTTAAGTTGCACAGCAGGACAAGGGTTTCCTAAGACAAATTTGATAACCACCTGAGAGGGTTTTTTTCTTCTTTTTAGTTGCCTAGTTACAGAGTTGTAAGTATCTATTACAAGGTTACCCCATTTGTGAGGTATCCTAAATATGTTACATCTGAAACTATAGCCTTGGCAATGTACCAGAGACCCAAAGGTTTCTTACAGGAGTCTCTGATATGCATCGGGTTCCAACAAAACCTACAGATTAAGATAATTTTTGGCATACAAAAAGGTCCAGGCTAGGCCCAGCAGACAAAGACCCAGTGTTTCTCCATGAGTTAGTCATTAAGCTTCTTTGTGATTCAATCCCCTTGATATCTGTAATATGCAAAACAAAAGTACATTTCCTTCATTTCTATAAGGAATTTTAAAATCTACAAATAAAAGAGTTGTGCAGCAGAGTTAAGTACTATTATCCTAAGTAACTCAACTGCTGTATCTCAAATCTATCTATCTATCTATCTATCTATCTATCTATCTATCTATCTATCTTATATGATTCATAGATTTGCTCTCTTTTTACTAGTATTTTATACAGGCTTTGTGCTTTTTGAAAGCATTTTCAATATTTTTTGCTGTCATGCTCCAGAATTCGCAAGGATTTACTTTTTGGGACTCTGGTTTAGAGCCTGAATTGCCCTAATATCTGCTCCTCTCCTGATGGTCACAAAGGTAACCTTGAAGCTGACGGCATCATGAGCCAGTGCAGTAATGTGTTCCTGTGGCTGCAGATAGTCTGTGTTTAGCACAATGACCTGCCTGTTCGTACTCCAGGTGACCAGAAAGCCACGTGTGCAGGAGGCAGAACCAGGCAGACCAAGGGCCATCTGGGAAGCTGAAACCAGACCAGTCCCAGCATGGAGCTGTTGAAGCTGCCTAAAAGTGACCTCTTTCCTTTGAAAAAATTGAAGGGAAAGAAGGTGCTGAGTAAACATCAGATAAGCCAAGTCCTGAGGAGCAGATCCTAACCAAATGAGAGTTGTAATGTTATAAACTCTTCCTCTAATATAACCTTTGCTAAGAAAAATCACCAGCTACTTTCACTGTAAACTTCAGCAAGAGTCAGGTGTCAATTGGCCATCACTAATTATCATTATCCATCCTGCTCTTGGTAATTCCTAAGACAGCTCTTCACAAGCCAAGGTCAGGTCTAGAGGCAGTGTGGGCCCTTTGGGGGGAACTGTGCCCACCTGTAGGCATAATGTTAGCTCGTGCTTTACTCTTATTGTATGTCTTTAAACCATAATTTAGATACCATATTGCTCTTCTGTTTTTTCCTCAAGCCAAGCACTGACCTCTGTCTTCCCCGCCTGCATTTTGCTAGCTAATTAGCAGCTGCATGTACCATACTGATGGGATGAAGGTGGACATGGAGAACTGGGAGCAAAGATTAAGGCCCCATTCTTTCACCTTAGAAACAGCAGTTTGTTTCAAAAGAGCTCATAAGAGTTGCCATGGCACTCAGGGATTGTCTTTGTGCATTGGGTTCCACTGTGTGGCGACTTACATAGAGCTTCTTTTAATTTCCTGACATTTTCAGTGATGGGGCTAAACTATGAATTCTTAGATCCCTGAACTTTGCTCCTATTTTGTGGTTTGAGCTCATTTTATTGACTGATAATGATTTTATAATAAGAAAATTGTTTCTCATTAGCAGTGCAGTGACTGCTGAAGGTCTGTGCCTAGTGTAGATTACTTACTCCGGCATGGCCAGATACTTAAATCAACCAAGCATTTTAGCTGTTTCAAATGAAGGCTGTTTTATTGAACTGGTTTCCATTAATTGTCACTGCTCTCTGACAGCTGCTGCATCAGAGTTTCCTTTCTGTAATTAATTACTGCAAATTTGTATATATGAGCAGTGTTTAAATATGAAAGGTAGCTGACACTGGTGGTCTTCGTACTGGTGCTGCCAAAGTGATTAGTCCAGTAGGAAAATGAGCAGGGAGGAACGTGGAAGACTCATAGAAGTGAACTCCTGCAATATGAAAAGCTATTTGATGATTTTGACAACACCCCCCAGGTGAGGAAAGCCATGGTCCACCACAAGCAACTGACATTCCTTGGGAGCAGCTCCCTCACGCTCTCCTGGCCCACTCTGCCACAAGACTAACTTTGACATAGCAGTCCAGATACACCATTACTGCAATGAGTAATTGACCTAAAGTGCTAGTTGCAAGGAGTAAGGCCACAGAGAAGTGAGGCTGCCAGGCCAGGCTAGCCATTAGAGCTCTCCCTACTGACACGCCAGTGGATAAGTCACCACAGTCAGCAAGTGGCCAGCTTTTCCACTGGCAGTGACAGCTTAATCAGGTCTCACCATTTCTTTTAGGCATTCATTTGTGGCTCCACAAGACTCTCCTGGCAGTTCAGCGAAACTCTGTGTGGCTGCGCTGTGATCACCAGATTGAACAACCAACATGGACTAACAAGAGTCTTCCTTGATTTCCCAACATAATTCACTGTGTCCCTCAACAACAGCTTCACCAGCACCAGTCATATAACAGTGCAGAGGAGGGAGAAGGCCGGAAGACAAAAGAGCTGCAATTTAATTAAAGCCATAGCTGATAGCAAAGAAAACATCTGTGGAGCCACCATGCCCACACTGACTGCAGAACAACTGAACCTCCCCTGGTACTTGTTTCTCTCTGCAAACTCCTGACACAGCCTAGGAAACCTCCTCAGGCTGAACATCTAACTTTGAGATGGTTAAAGTCAGATTAAAAAATACAATCCAAAACATCTCTTGAGACTTTGGTGTGAAGATCCCACATCCTGGTATCTTGTTTGCTAACCAGGTTATCAGACACTTCATTTCTGATCATGCATCTCTCTTGGTGCCCCCTTACTACCTCCTTTTTTTTCCCCCTATCCTTTCAAATTGTATTTTGACCTTTTCATTTGCTCTTGCTTCTATTGTACTTGTAATGTCCTTTCTTTCATGTTTTTTATCTTCTCTTTTTTCCCTCCCCTGGTTTCAGCTTTACATTTCCGTACTTGGTTTTCAATGTGCTGCTGCCTCGTGGGTTGTCACAGTAACACCTCATAATTAGCTCGTGTGCTCCTCATCATCCTCTGGGGTGGAGATCTAACTGGCCTCTCAGTTTCCCTGCTACAACTGCATGGCCAGACCAAAGACAAAGCCTTGGCTGTTCTTCCCCTTCGTGCTAGCAGTCACCATTGTCCTCCTAAACCTTTCTTCTCCCTTACATCCACGTGTCTTCAGTGAGGAAGGCTGGAAAGCAGCTGATGTAGTCTCAGAGCAAGCAAGCTTCCTGCTTTGGTAACTCGTCAAAAATTTGCATTCCTCAAAACCTAACTTGGAGCTGGCAAGTCTGAAGCCGAGCTTCAGCAGTTGTGTGCGCGTGTAGTTTCAGGCTGGTGTCGCTGACTTTGGGAACTTGCATGCACCAGAACCACCCTTGGGCCCACAGGACCAAAACCTCTGAAAGATGGAAGTAGAAATAATTCTGAGAAGTGAAATAAGGGGTGGCCGGAAAGGAGGCAGGAGGAGAAATAGACATGCTCCTCAGTGTTTGCCAAGAGACAGCTTGCTGTTCAATCTGGTTTATAACCATTAGCCTATAAAGAGGTACTTCCCAGCTCTGCTGTGCAGTAACACAGAGGAGTCAGTGCTCTCCAAGTTGCAAAGGGTCTATGCACAGCCTGTTGTAACCAAACAGTGTGTTTGGTTGATGATACGTTTCCTCCAGGTACTGCCACACATAAAAAATATCTCAGATTATTTAGCCCCATTAAAGAAAGCAATTACTGTCTTCATTCAGCTGCACTGGCAGGCCAGAACCACCATAAAGGAAATTCATCTCCAGGATGTCCAAATGACAGAGCTGGCCCCTGTACAATACAGCTTACTGCAGCAGCATTAGCTGCAGTACCTTTCGTTACATTCTGCTTACACCATACAATACTGGGTAACTTGATATTCCTCCAAGTGACATTTAAATTTCAGCCCAGAAGAAAGCTGATTGTCATCTTTTGTGAAAACATTACGTGAGAATTTTAGGCCGCTATGTCACTTGATGTAAATCAGCTCTGTATATAAAAAGCTACTAAACTACCCTCAGATCTTGTAAGGGCTATGATTTTTGCATCTTTTTGGTGTGATTATTGTTCAGCCATTTATGTGTGACTATGATAAACATACTTCTTTGGAATTAGTCCACTTAAAAACACATTTCCATGATCAGCTTGCCCTTCTTAGCCCTTCTCGACCCCCACTTGGTAATTTCTACTAAGTTATTGTAATAATGTTTATCATTACAAGGGTTCCTAGTAAGACGGTCTAGCTTTCCCTTCTTACTGCATGAAACGCTACTGCTGGAGTTTGATTTGCATGACCCAAATGATTTCTGCAATCACTGCTCTCCAGTTGTTTGTCCTGGAGGGACAGTGAAGGATTATACTCTTTTAAAAGCATTTCTATTTAGCAAATGCCTCATTTGCAATAAGACATCAGCATTTACCACATTCATAAAGCAGCTAATAAATTTCATTTCTGCTTCAATTTTCTTGCCTCGCAGAAGACCAGAGAAAAAGACTGCATAATTGAGATCCAGGAGCAGGTAATAATTCCTTACCAGTAGCCCTCCAATTGCAGACCTGTAAGCCTGTTCAAAACAGTCAATCGACAGCTTGCACTATTCATCCTATCACAAGGACCCCACATGAGGAACTCCATATCCCACTCCATAAAAAGGAAGGGAAGACCACTCTACTGAAGCCTTGAACTTCTGTCCCTCATGCTACTGTTCCCTTCTGCCTCAGTTTCCCTTCATTTAAAAATTAAATAAAAATCAAATCCAGGAATTTAGCACCACAAATTCTTTAATTTTGAAGATAGTATTTCTTCTATTTGGGGGACTGATCCAGTCAATAGGAATCTCATAATAGAATTAAACTTCTCCTAGGTCAAGCCCACATTTTGGGAATGGGGAACAGAATAAGTGAGGAGTGAGGTGAAGGGGTAGTGTTCAAGCCTTTTCCAGTTGATCTCCCAGATGGGCGATTCTCAGTACCACCAACTAATGGAGGTAATCCTCTCTGGGCTGGGAGCTATTAAGCCAGTGCACAGAGGCACTGAGGAAGAGTTTGCTGAGAGGAGGAAGGGTCTGAAGTTTCCCATCAAGCTGCAGCTATGTAATACAAGAGGCATGATTTTCCTCATAACAGTAAGCTAAATGAGACTTTGGGTTGATTAATGATCGTGGCAGAAAAAGAACCAGCAGTGAAAGCATTTATAAGTCACTGTATACCTTCCAGTCTGGCAAAGGATTCTGAAATAAACTACTTCATGCAGTGACTGCTGTTAAAGGGAGGCATTCACATTGCGTTATTGACTGTTTATTCATACAGGTCTTCACAATAACCACTAATGTCATGTCAAAACCAGCAGCAATGGATTTCCATGTCTTCTTGAAACAGCCTGTGTCTTTCTCAAAGCGGGGTATGTCTCTGCCATGTTTCTGTAATATCTAGGACATTGATATTGGACCTATTAGATCTCATCATAGTAATTATTTTATAATCCTTATAAGTACAATATAACTGTATAAAAATTATTTCCTTATCTTAGCTTCCAAATCTAGTGATGCAACAGCATTCAGCTGCACAGTTCTTTCATAAAACAGATCTGTTTCTGGCAAAGAGAAGGAACTTATTTGGGAGAACTTTTTTTTCATCAGTCATTGAATCCAAGAAAACCTCTCCCTCAACACTACCAGCAGCCTAGGATATTGCTCCTTGGAGCACAGCACACTTTCCTCCGCACTGCCAGCCTGCTTTTGCCGTGGATAAAAAAGCAGCTGAGCCAGCAGACACTTGTTGAATTCTGAGCATTCTCCATCACCCACCACAAGTGGTGAGGGCAGCTTGGCTGCTGGCTGCAGCAGGAGCAACACAGGCCTATTAACAGAACAGACTTGAAGGCATCTCATCAGTTACACACACAAGTACACACACAAAACACTCACACACAAGTGCACACATGCACACGGGAAAAGTAATAGTGGCCCAAGAGAGACAAAAATAATTTATAACGTTTCCACCTTGCAGTGTCACAGCAAATTCAAAGACAGACAGATCCCTAAAATGTGGCAAATGGCCATAACTGGAAGTGTCATTATTAGCAGACTGTTCCTTTGCTAAATTTGTATTAAAGAGGAAATCACAAAATCTGTTGTTGAAAAAAGAAGAATCCCCTACAGACCCAGCACTCTCAGAGCAGATGAGGTTCACAGTAAATTGATACAGCTCATGCAACATCAGGCAATATGAGGTGTCATTTACCAAAAAAAAAAAATATTTGGCAGATAACTTCAGGTCTGTTGGCTGAAGCAGAAAAAGCAATCAATACATGTTGGCAATATTTACCCACTTAGAGTGCTGCCAAATGTGAATTTGCAAGAATGTATCAGCTGCTTTGAACTGATCTTTGACTTCGTCTCTTCATAGACAAATGCGAATTGAAACTAGAGTGATCCACATTATAGAGAAAGAGATATGGCAGGAATGCACAGGGTCACCCCTATTATTTGTTCTTGCCGTAAGAGTCACTGCAGAAAAAATTAGGTCAGATACAGTTTCTAAAGGGATTAAGTGAGGTAAATCAAATTGATAACAGAATATGAGTCTGAAAAAACTCACTGTGTCAGACTTGATCACTCTCCACCTGGAATAAAACGTAGCTTTTTTTAAAAATTGGAAGAATTGGAATAGAAATTTTGGATTTTACAAGAAAGAGCCCACATCTGGTACATTATCTGTTTCCAGCTCTCTCACTCTCCCTTCTTCTCCATTAAGCAGTGGCTTTTAGATGCACCGCTCCCCCCCAAAATACAGACCGAGGCTTCTATAGTTGTTATATGACATGCTATAAATGAACAGTAAAAAACACCTACAAGACAGAAACACATCCTGTGGCAATAAAAACTAGGACAAACATGACTTTTGTTTATTTAATTTGATTCCTGAGTGTTATTACAATCCAAGTGCTATGAAAATTTCACTGAAAAACAATTATTATTTCAAATATCTGGTCCTAATTAAAAGCAGCAGAAATGTCTCACTAAGTCAAACTAATGATACATATATCCCATTCAGTATTTTGTCTCCAGTGGAAGATGTCTTCAGTGGAAGATGTTGTTCATGGCAAGCATGTGAGTCTAGACACTTTCTGCATTCCATTCTTCTACATCTCCCAACAAGCAGAATTGATGTTGTAGTAAGTCTGATGGTGCATTGCTAGCATCAGAGTGCTGTTAGCATGTTTCCTGAGATTTTACCTGCAAATTTGCCTCATCCCTTTTTGTCCTGCTGATATATTCCACCTTCCCAGCCCCTCATATCCCTTGTGTAACACAACAAAGCCTTCCCACTCTCCATCATCTTTGCAAGGAAGGCCCAGCTGACTCAGAGACTGACCTTGGGCCATGAACGACAGCATGTGGGTTCCTTACTGGAACAATGTCTTCCTTCTTGTTCTGCAACATTTCTTCTTCCAAGGAATAGTTTGAAACTGAAGAACTGGTTTCTGTGGAAGAGCAAAGGCAAGAGAGGAAAATTAGCCATTTGCAAGTTGCCAACAGAAACAGGGCTCTCTTACGGTCATACAGAATTTTTTAAAAATTAAGCAACAAGCTTGAGACATGGAATAAATCAAAGGAAAAACGAACTTGTTCTAGGGCTTTTGCTAGCATTTCTAATTGTGGAAAGAAATGAGAAAAATGTCAAATGGAATCTCTTTGACACGACTGCATTAAAAGATAATTTCCATTCCCCAGATGCATGATCTAACTCCTAATGAAAGGTGTGTCCTGAAGGACAGGATTTGGCCTTATGTGAATCTAATGAACCCAACATCTTTAGTAGGCCTCTCAAATACTCCTTTGTTCTGCAAAGTGTTTTACTGTACTGTTTACATGAAAGAAGCTGTACAAAAAAAATGAGTCAGACTAAATGCTGTAGGGCCAGATTTCATCTGACCTTCCTGTGATACCCTAGTAAAAAATTAAAGGAAGGTCTTATACAGGGAGTATTTCTTTTTACTGCATGAAGCAGCAGGTCTGCTCCCTCACTGGGGAGGAAACAAGGACTCACATCTGACTTCCCTCTGCAATGGAGGAGATACTGAAAAGTTGAGACATTGGCATATTTCCCCCATATAGCACCACTAGGAAGAACACTGCCCAAGGTATAGGCTTATCTTTCAGTAACATATAGCTTATAAAAGGATTGTGGCTTTCCCTGAAACTGTGCCTGCAGGGCAGAGCTGCTTGCAGAGTGTGGGGCTGAAAGGCCTATAGGGGTGGCAGATGTAACTGTTAAAGCTGGAAACAGAATTCAAAATAAAATTAACCTTTTAATAAATCACAAAGCTCTACTGTCCCACACAGGTGATGAATTCTAAATAATTAACAGCTTCATTTCTCTTACAACGCAGATTTATTTTTCATTTTTCCTATAGTTGTACTGATATCACCTTTTACTGCATTTACCTCTTAATGGCAAATCTGTTTGTGTCCCTGGAGCACTAAGTTCAAGACAAACAGAACAACAGGAGAACCTATAGGTGTCATGTAGCATTCAGGAAGAACTGCTCCTAGGTATGAGCTCTGTTCAACAGAAGTGCAAAACAGAGGGGGAGAATGACAGTAAGACAGACTTTAGAGGTGCTGTATGATCCCTGGGGATCAGAAAGTATTTTGAATGTGATTTTTTATTTGTTGCCAGAACCCTTTAAGTGTGCATGGCAGAGAAGGAGATATGTTTTCTGCAGCTCAGTTAATAAAATAAGGTTCCAATTTACATGAACATTCATTATGAAGGACTGTTAACATGTAGATATGGCCAGACTCTACTTAGTGGCAAATCTGCCAGAGACTGAAGTCAAAACTCTGTGGCCCCCCTCCTCCTGATCATTAACAGCCAGCTTTAAAGCAGTTTTAAAACTACTGACTCTATCCCAGCAGCAGAGCAGCACAGCCCAAGGCCAGGCAGAAGGGACTTGCAGACACTGCAGCTGTTAGATCTGATCTGGTTGGGCTACCAGAGCTGGCTCACACCCTTGTGCCTGGCTTTGGGGTCCCGCACTGGGAAACTGCTGTGCTTTTTGCTTCCATGGGCATGGAGGAAGGCAGTCAGATGGACCTCACAGCAATGTTTCTGGACACACACCTCACACATTTCCCTGACCCACCCTGTAGAGATCCTGGTCTGATCTCCACCAGGACAGCAGGCACAAGGTCTCACAGTGAGCATAACTTTTTTACAAGTGAGGGATGAACATATGGCACTAATGCTATAAATGTACTGAGGGAATTCAGGAAAGCTTCTGTCACACTTAGGCAAAAGATTTGCAGGATGACCATAATGGGCCATAGTGCCAAGTTGTCTTCTGGTCCAGAGGAATCCTTTCAGTAGATCAACATCTCTGATTTCAAGAAAAAACCTTGTAGCACAATATAGAACACATGGACTGGAGAAGCACAGAAAAACTATTAGATTACTGTAACATGGCAGGAGAAAGGGATAAAGTTTTCAGTACTTAAAATCCAACAGCCAGTTTCTTGGACTCATTTTGACCGTCATTATAAGTATGAACATTCCCGCTCTGCTCCAAAGAGTTGCTGGTTAATGTATATGCAGTTTTCATATAGGGCTTTAGCATTGCTGAATATCTGTGATTCTCATACTCATACTTTATCAGCCAGTAGGAATGGAGCCAGCACCACTTTACATTTGGCCCACAGGTTCCTGTGAGTAAAGAGTACTCATCATCTGCTACCACTGCACCCAGTAATTATCTTCAGTATAGTTAGCATCTGTATCTTGGAGATCTCCATCAAGACTCTTCCTTCTGTTGTGGACTATAACTATCAGGCTGGATCTGTGACTGGTATGAACCGGCATAGCACCCTTAATTAATATCTTTTCCTCTCCATCTGAGCTGGGAGGAAGACTTAGGAATATATGTTGTTAAGGGATACTCAAGGCAGCTGTGAGCTGTAGAATTGAGTCTCCAAAAATCTGATTATGCATTCCTTGCGCACTCTGCACTCTGAAAGTTACAGCTTGGTCATAAATATGTGATCAGACCCTTGACTTGTTTAAATAGAAGACTATGCGTTGCATAGAATGAAGGCATCATTAAACTGCTAAACTTTGCACTGATAGAAACCCTTTTTTAAAGACAGAACAAGTGATTTTCAAACCTTAAAACTTCACAGATAATATCTATGATGCAAGAGTACGTGGTCTGCATCATTCCCATTTTAATTAGTATAATTATAGGGGATTACTTTGTGTCATTTAAACAAGTTAATGTATAATCATTTTGCAACCAAAATACCAGTGGCACTTCATGAATCTATGTCAGCTTGAGAACAGATGAGGTTATTATTATTATTATTATTCCTCTTTCTCTGTTTGTTGTAGCTATGGCCTGTTTCATGCTTGCTGCTGAAACATGACTACAGCCTATTGTAGCAGCAGATCTGTGTGCAACCAGGGAGCTGGCAGTGGGAACAGGGAAATCAAGTCCCCACTTCCTTTCAGCGATAAAAGCCTCAGGATAAAATGTCTGTAAAGCTGAGTGCTACTGAGTGAGCCGTTCGGAGGAGTGGAAGCTGGGATTGAAGTCTAGCTATTTATCTCTTCCTACAGCAGATTTGTGAGTGCCGTGGAAAGAGGAGAGGCTTCAGAAGCCATCAGTGTTCACAAACCACAGTGTTAGAGCTGAAGTGTTAACGCCTTTCTGGGGTTCTGTGTTTCTTTGTAAAAAGTGCAGTAACTTCTGTCTGCAGATAAATGTTCACTATATGCATCTCACAACTTGTGGGGAAGCTATTAGTAATAACAAGGAGGTTTCTGTACCACACAACATTTCTCTGGATTAAAGTAAGGTATGCCATTTCCAGGACAACTACTTTTTCAGGCACATGTAATCCACTGCAGTTGTTTTAGTTAATTTTCTCCTTGTAAATAAGTACCACTAGTAGTAGCTAGCATGCTGTTACAATCCTCTTATGATCTTTCTCATCACACACAATTTATACACAACTGTAATTATTATTCTTATTATTACATAGCCCAGTATAATAATCGCATATGGTATAGGTATGTGTTAGTATACGTATGATGTTGTTACAATAATGTATTATGTAACAATGTATTAATGTATACAAAGTGTTGTAAATAAATAGTAAATATTAGCGGATATATATATTATTTGATACATACATGCACAAAGCAGTGATGGGTACTTTGACACAGAGTATCACAGTTTGAGGCACATAAGAATAGAAATTTGAGAAATAAGTAAAAGGAGCTATGGTAAAGATATTCTATCAATATCCAAATTGTTAATGATGAAGTATTTTTGAGGATAGGTTAGGATAAAACTACCCCAAAAAAGAAAATAGTAATCAACAATCAAGCTATATTTTCTTTCCCCCTTAGAATGACTTTGATTTTTACTGTATTCAGATAGATTCCAGCATATTCAGGAACTGTTATCAGACCACTTGTCATTCATGGGGAAATATAACAGAACTTGTAGATCAGTAAATGAAAGAGGAACATCTGATACTGCCACTATAATATCAGCACCTTCTATTTAATTTGGATACAATTAATCTGGAAGGACAGCAAGGTCCCAAGAAACCAAATTTCCCTAATTTTACACAGCAGAAATAGATGTAATTTGCTGGGATAGTGGCCTCATTTATGTGGGACAGACCTTCCAGTTGGAGTTTCCAAGCACCCCCAACACTTTCATTTCACCAAGCTTCCTATAGGGTATATATATCCATTTTCTGTGCTGGCAGTTCCATGAGCTGTGAACTGCAGATGTAGTGACACAGGGTGCACAGCCTCTGCACTTGAGCAAGGGGAATTGCAGGACATTTATAAGAAGATTGGGGTGACGTATGCAGGAGAACAAGATGGTGGATATGTAAAAAGGAACAAACAGACACTGAAGATATGAGAGGCAAAGAAGGACAATTTCAAAACACTCCTTGTCAACAATAGACAGAGAGGGCAACCACAAGGTCCCCAGCTCCAGTGGAGTTATTGTCCAGTTTTAAATCCATGTGGTGGCTCTGAATGGTTTAGAAGTTCCTCACTCCCTGATTTGTTCTCTATAATGACTGCCAGCCCAGGGATGGTGGCTTTGAAAAGCTGCTCAACTGCGGAGTGAAGATACCTACTGGGATGCCTCTAATGAGTGTTGCATCTTCCTAGTGCCACCCTCAGCTGCCGGCAGCTGTTGCTGGCACTAGCCAATACTCGGGCATAAATAAATGTCTTTTACTGTCTCTGCATGAGGTATTCAGACACAAAAAAGGGCAGGTAACTCCCTAGCCTATAAAGCTGCTGTGAATATATTGACATTTAACTATTGTGACTTAATCAAGATTTCTAAATACATTAGAATGAGCAAGTGATACACTCAGTGTCAATTAAAACAAGAGGATGACACAGCACTGAGCTAATACTACCCAAAGATATTTCCCGATGATCTGAAAACCACACCTATCTACTGCTGATGCTTGGGGCACATTATTTCCATAGGCTCAAACAATTAGAGATACCCTTCTGAATGATGTTTATCTAACGCTGCTTTCTTCACAGTAAAGACTGTTAATGCAGCAGTTGAGCAACTCCAGGAAGGCACAGTTATCCTGAGATAATCAGGAGCCTGAGGGCTCAGAGGCAGTCATCTGTGTTCTCTGCCCCAATTTCATCGGTATATTAAATTTAAAAAACCCCTCTATGTTAATACATCATGAAGGTCAAACATTTCATTGCAAAGAAGTGTGGAAATTCAAAAATAGGACTCCCAGAGCAATTCTAACTAAATGTTTACATGTATCTAGGTAGAGTGCATTATGTCAAATATTATGTTGTCACTGAAAACCCATTAGACTGTAGACAAATTATTAGGAAACTAGTGTATCAAAATCGTGCATTTGTTTTTTTGCCTACATGTATATGTTTATGAAGTGTATAGGTAAGCAAATAACCAAGTCAATTTCACTTTGGAGATGTATTTAAAAATATTCTTTGACTAATTTTGTAATTTGTTTACATATTATGCTATTGCTTATATGGGAGGGCAGAAGTAAGGTTCATCTGCCCATCTTAAAAATTCCATGTAACTACATGGAACCTGTTTCATGTGATACTAGTACCAAACCACAGGACACTGAGTATGTAATATGTTTTGAATTGACTTTTAGGGAAATTATAGTTTCTATATAGGTTCAGCTGTATAGAGACTAGCATTTCGCCACTGACATACTCTGAAAGAAAATGGGGCTGAGATTTATTAGTAGTGTTTAGGATTTCTAATTATGGACTAAGCTGCCTTGGACATATACTAGGAAACCTGGAACAAGCTGTAACAAGCTGGCAGACATCTATATGACAGAATGGTTCATGACTCTGTTGTGCAAAGGTAGCTTATAGAGCATTAAAAAATGTATCTCCAGAGTGTAACTTGGACAAGTATGCGCTCAGCTTTTCATCATGGGTGTCATGTACGTGGCAAGGAGTCACGACTGACTGCCCTCCCTACACTGTCATCTGAAAGAGCCATCTAATCACACTTTGGCTAGATGAGCAAAAATCCTGTGTACGGAAAATTCTGAGAATTACTGGCCCAGTGACTTGTTGACACTCGGTGTTCTCGGTCCATTAAATACTGTGGGCAGTTGTGTTTGCTTTCTGGAGTCCATGTGCCTTCATAAACAGCCTAAACCACACACAGAATGTTTTTGGGAACTAAAATTTAGTGTTATGCCTAGAACAGGGCAGATACGGGGAGAGTAGGAAATGGGCTAACCTGGGAAAGCCTGAAGCATCTCAGGATTTCTTCTATAAAAGGAAGGATTACTCCCTGAGGACTTTTCCTCCATTACTGAATGCCAGAGACAGAAAAAAAAATCACTTAAACGATAAAAAGCTATTCGCAAGAACTGGTTATAAAATTACTGTTATCTACAAGACGCTGCTCTTTCTCTGAATCCACTGTTACGTACCAGAATTGTTAAATAACAAGGTACTAATTTAAGAGTGTTTTCAGGCAAAAAAAGATACAGTCCTCTCTTTATAACACTGAAGGAGCATAAAAAAATACAGTAAGAGTAAATGCTGATCTCTGAGCATAAATTTCAGTATTGTAGTGGATGAAAGGAAATTTAAACACCATTTTGAAGTTGATTATATCACACAACTCCACCCTAGAACTAACTTGCAGTCTTTAAACTACCATGTTAAAGCAAAAAAGGAGACAAGATAAAAGATAAAGAGAAGAAGGGGGAAGGGAAAAGTTGCTATTTTATAAAATAATGGGATTATGTAGAATAAAGGTTAGACAAAATTATAGGAGTTAGAGAAAGACAGCATGAAACCCATTACTTGAATTCATTGTGGCCTCATTGGGGTCTGAAACTCATATAATTTGATGATTTTTTAAGGAAGAATGGAAAAGGAATAATGTAGAAAACAACAAAAATTAGGAAAAGCGGGGAGGAAAACTAACAATTCAGGCGGCAACACCATTAAAACAAATCAGAATTTTTGTTTTATGCCACATCATTAAAATCATGGCCCTGTGTCTTCTTTCATTTGAATTTTATTTGGAAATGCCACACGGGCCACACAAACAGGCTGCACGAGCATAGCCCATGGAGTATCACCTTAGCATGTGAAACACAGCACCAGGGCAACAGGAGTATCATTTTCACAGAAAGAAATGCAACACCAGGGCAACAGCTTCCATTCTGTCCCTATCTTTGGTAGTGATTCACAGGCCTCCTCTTCACCAGCCTTCTCTGAATGTCAAAATCCTGTCTAGAGTTCAAATTTTATACTGCTTGAGGTTGAAACAGAAGATTCTGTGTAGTGCAGAGGCAATTAAAAGTCTTGGGACTTCTGAATTTCTAAGAAAGGAAGAGAACACCATTTTCATTTCAAATGCATGTTTTTATTGATAAAAAGTAAATATAAAAACAAAGATATCTCATGTCAATAGGATATTATGAAATCTTCAATTTGAAATTCAACAGAACTGTATAGTACAGCAGAAGTAAAATGAAAGTATTCATAAAATAAATCTATTGCACAAATCATCTATTCAGACTTTCAGGACAGTTAAGGAACAAGAAGGGATTTGACCCCTGAGTCCTTCTAAAGGTGACAGCAGAAAGGGGTGAATAGACTGTAGGCCTACTAGCTGATAAACCCCCCTGAAAGGCAGGCCAAAGTGAAGCAAACAAGCTGCAGATATGATGAGAGGGAACGAGCCAGAGGAAGCAGAGTGGGGCATCACTGTGGAAAAAATTAAGCTGCTTTTTGGCTAGCTTTAAAAGGCAAGTAATATGTTTATTCCTTGGTGTAGACTTTAAATATACTCATTAAGACCTTTCTCATGATTGTAGTTTCAGCAACAGCTTCCATGGCCAGAGGAAAGATATGGCAGAACAAGGCCACATCTACAGAGAAATCTAAGAAGAAAATGATCTAGCAAAGTTATGAAATAAATTTTCCTTTCTGTGCTGTACATTTTGTTGTTCTAACCAAACTGAACACCAAAACGAATGAACTGCTAATGTAAATAATTATTTTCCTGTGAATGCTTTTGGCCCATTGTGTTAATTAAGGCTTGATTCTGAAGTGGACAGAAACAAAAAAAAAAAAGCAAAGGAAAGTCACTTCCACATCTATATGTCAGTGTAAATTGCTGTATTAACTGGGATATAATTCTGCTGCTAGGGAAAGCAGGACAAAAACACTGAGTATTTTTAGGCCTGTTGTTCCAGTCTTAATATTGACATGAACCAGAGGTGAATATATATTTTAAATGCAAGTATAGCTAAATGTTCCACATACCTCAAGGGCTGAATTTAGGTCCTGATATAAAGCTCATTAAAATCAACAGGAACCTTTCTTCTTTCTCCAGCAGAGTCAGAACGTGGATATAAATGGGTATGCTAAAAACTAGTAACAATGAAAAAAAAAAATCAAAGAACAGAAGAAGGGTATAACAGTTAAAATGTTGTTACTGACATTCAGTTATAATTATAAACACACTTTTACCAAGTAAAAATTCTGTACTTTCATGTTCCCATAAAGCAGAGTGAAAAGTACCCACTTTCTCTGTACTTGATTGCACTACCACTATGGACCCAGTGCTGTCTTTGATCAGGCTGTTCTATTTTGCTCAATGCATTATTCTAAAATATCTGGTAATGGAGTGAAGAAGGACATTCTTGAGAATAGTGTGGAATTATAAATGAGGAAATTGTTCGTTTACAACTTTATACTGACACATTGTGATCAGTCATCATCATCAGTTAACTGCCATTGCACCCAGCCCTTTTATGGAAAACTTTGAAGAACTGTCCAGGTATCACAGCAGCTGGTGACTCAGAAAATAGTAACCTCCTTTCTGCATCACGCTCTACTGAAATTGTTCTCCTGGAAAAGCAGGGAAGTAAAACTTTTGAAGCTTTGAAACTGTGAAAAATGTGTGTGACTTTCCGGATTTTTGAGAGAAATAGTCACCCATATCCTGGACAGATTTTCCTCCAGGTAATTATATTCCTTCTCTAGTTTCAAGCTGATACATTATTCTTCATTTACACTTTTAAAGTACTTATGTAGCAACAATCTTGTTCCATATCTGATGAGCTGGTTGTCCACAGCAATTTGAAAGATCTTTTCCACAGAGGATAAAATAAAGTACGCTTTTCCTTTTACCAAATGAATCTTTTTTTTTAAGAGTTTAAATTCCAGAGCTCGGGACATTTTCTTGAATCCATCTGCAATTCAGAGTACTGTGCTTTCACAAGAGATATGTTGTGAAACAGCTATTCCTTGCTTTATCTGAAGTAACCGCAGTGATATAAAAGTAGTCTCTCAAAGACAGAAGAAAATAGATTAAAAAATTAGACCCCTGTAAATAAATGCTGACATTTACAATTTAAATTGCAGTAGTGTCCATTGCCTGTTCTTCCCCAGCTTAAAAAAAACAAAGGGAAATTTTGCTCCTCAAAGCAGTTATCACAGGGTAGGGAAGGAGACAAATCCCAAGATAAAGGGAAGACTATATTGTGTGAACAAATAAAAGGATTTTGGCCAAGGATAAGGAAAAGGGTTAGTTCAGTAAGAGATTTTGGCAGATAAATTGAAGAGTCATGGAGCACCCCTTAGAGATAAGAAAAAGCATTAATCAAGATAGTTTGGAGGAAGAAGAGGAGCAAAGTGACAGAATTTTCCTCAACAATGAGGTAAATGTATGGAAAGTGAAAAAAAAAGTTGAGAAAAAAATCTTCATGTTAAGTTTCAGTCAACCTTGTGATTAAACCAGTGTTTAAACAACTTTGATGAGCAAATAGCAATACATCAAGAAGATGTAATGAAGAGACGTTAAGAAGCAGAACTGCATAATGGAAGCTATGTCTGAAGTGAAGATGACGAAGGAGAAGAACTGATAATTATCAGGTGAAAAACCTCAGGCTGAAGCTGTATCAACAGCTACAAAGAGAAACTGCATTTCATCTGGAGGGGAAGACATATCCCTGAAACATCTCAAGGTTTTATCCAGACAGACAGGTATTCCCACTCTATGTGACTAAATCTTCTGAGTATGGAGAAATAACAAATGAAAATCATGTTGAAGGATAAAGAATGATAAAAATATCTCACCTATGTCTCAAAAACAACAGACATTTTTCCTTAGTGTTGCAGAAGTCTTCTCTTTACTGCTTTCATGATCCAAAGCACATTCCAATCTAGTAACCATTCTCTTGCTGGAATAGCCAAGTCGCGGAGCTAAGAATTGATCCCTTTCAGTCCATTCACCTTAAAAGATGAGAACTTCGCTTCCCCTCTGAAAGCAAACCATCCTCTTAGGATTTACCAAATGGCATTTCTTTTCCCTTCAGGATAAGTTTCTAGAAAAGCTCACAGCTAGTTGGCATGCAGCCAGCACTGTATTCCCTGGCACCACTTAACTTCAGAGTTTGCTGGCACAAGCCAGCTCTGCGTTTTGTCCCAGAGATGGCTGTGTTTCAGCAGTAATGAAACTGCAATATACATAGTGCCACATTCTTCACTCCAACACCCATGCAGTCCCAGTGAAAACAATGCAGGCAAAGTTAGGAAAATTACATGGAGGTGACCAAAGGCTGCCCTGCCAAGCTTTTACTAAAGAATCATTTTTAAAACATTACTTCGTTTTCCCCAAATAATCTGTCAGCACCCACCTTACTCCTCCACTAATTCCACAGAACTTTTTAACTTTAAAACCTTTTATTTTCCTCTTCATCTTCTATCAGAGGGGATCTCCTATGTCCTCTTGTTCCTCACAAGAGCCATGAAATTATCAGATGGCTCACTGTTAGTGATGAGCAGACTGAACTACCTCCAGCTAAGCACAGGTCATTGAAATAAAAGGGTTTTGAAGTACATGCAGGCAACTGGTAAACTGGGAAACAGAAATTACAGTGCAAAGGACAAGTGCTACAGTGCTTTGGAAAGGTCTATCTGATGTTAAGATTTACGTGCATAAGCAGGACTCTTCTGCTTTTTGTTCAGTAAACAGGTGGCTGAGTATTTGACCTTCTTTTGAAAATTCCAGAGCAATGCTGGGCACAGGCAGGCCCACTAAAGCAAGCTGATGTATCTATATATTGTTCCTATTCAACGCAACAGCACTGTGGCCATATCCCACTCACTTCATCATATTCCTGGTTCTCTGGGGAGTTGCTCTATAATAGGGAAACCTCAGCACTTGTTCAGCTGCTTGAGTGACCATCAGTGATTAGGAACCTTCGAAACTCTGAGCAAGCTGGGCAGAACAAGCCCTGTGAAGTACCGGGTGAGTATGCTTAACAAGCACACCAATTGCTATTTGCCAGTCACACTGATATGAGTAAAGCTGGTTTAAGAATTGTGCTGAGGATTAGCTAGATGATTCATAGGATAATCCAAAATTAAGGGCCCAATTTACATTCAAACTATGTGGCTGAGAGAGTTGGGAAAAGGGAACGCTTGGTCTCTTGCTTAGGATGAATCCTAATTGCCTATTTCATCTGGTTACAGCGATCAATCTCCAAACATGTCTATATTAAGCAAACCATATGTTTACGTATGTGTATATACACGTCTTTTAAAATACTAAGTTCCAGATATCCCCATATGAAACTCAAAACACCAGGATCTGCTCACAGAGATTTACTCAAGATTCCCAAAGGCCGCCTCCCTCTTTTCTTATTGTATAGCAAAGAGGAGGATTTGCCCCAGTGCCTATAAAACACAGAACAATTAAAGGCACACTGTAAAATACTATTACATTAATGACACATATCTGTTACTGGAACACTGCAAGTTATTTGTGATTAACCTAGTTCACTGAAGAAAGTTGTGAGGGTCTTTTCCTTTGAATATTTTCCTCTGAATATTTCTGGGTGCTGATAATAATATCTAATGACAGAAAAAAATAAGAACACAAGTTACTTTTCTGTCTGGTAAGCTAACATGATACACAGCTAATAATTGCATGAAATGCTCTTCTGATTTTCACTTTAAAGGCTGTATTTCACCTATTTTGACACCTCTCATTAACGATTTTTGTCCTGCATAGGATGCCTATGCTGAGAAAGGACTGGTTTCTATGGACTTGATTTCTCACAACCAGAGCTCTCTTGCATTATCCATCATTTACAGGGATTCATTATCAAAGGACTGCACAAGGGTTTAAGCTGTAAAAACACCAAGAGATTTGTCTGGACTTTGGAAGAGATTTTATGACGTTCAGGATTTGGGAGCAACACTGTAAAAGAAAAATATTTTTAAGTGCATCGCTTTCTGGATGCCCTGTATCTCCACGAAGCCTTCTCTACCAAGGGCAGTTCATTTCACTGGTCATCCTTTGACCCTGCTATGAGCTCTAGCATCTCCCACAGATTCACTCAAAGTCATATGGTCTCTCTTTTCTATCTCTGCCCTACAAACAGACAGCCTCTGCTTCCTCCACACCCACTCGCCTTGCCAGAAGCCTCACTGCAACTTCCTGTCAGTTTTATACACTCTTGTGTAATTGTGGAAGTGCCGTGGACTTCCTCAGAGCACAAGTTTTATCTGAAAGCACCACGTTAACCATTTGCTTACTGTTTCCCAGAAACATAAATGCTTATTTATTTTTATCAGCGAAACCCTTTGTAACTGGAAAATATGAGTGACACTCAGGGGGAAAAAACAGTGACTAACATATTTTAGGACTAAAATAACAGAAAAGCTAAGAAATACCATAATTATTCGCAGGCATTGGGAATCCTACTTTGTATCAACAAGACTAATGACAGACTGTTCACATCCAGAGGCATAATGACCCACATAAAACCAGCACTATGCAGCATCTCTGAAACATCCTTCACCAGTAGATCTCAACACCCCTTTAGAAACGCAAGAAATACCGCACTTGCATTTACGTTTCCAGCTCTTTATGGTCTTAATTAACTTTAAGCAACCATAGTGCGCTTGTGGCGCACCTCTGAGCTATAACCAAGCTACAGCTCCTACCTGGAGCGTCCGAGAACTCGGGGAGAGAGGGGCGGTGTTACCCCAAGCCGCACTCGTCCCCCCGCCCCCCCACGCCGCGCCACAGGCCCGGGGGCGGGGCGGCCGCGCGCCTGCGCAGGGGGCGGTGCGGCGGGGTCACCCCTCCCTGCGCCCGCCCCTCCCT
>VZRV01010041.1:996863-1029150 GCA_013398115.1 Falcunculus frontatus
GGGGGGCAGCCCAACAACATACTATGCAGGAACCTGTTTTGTTAATCTTGTAAATGTGAAGCAGTTATGGGGGATTGTTAGAGGTTGTAACCCTCCTGTGATCTTTCATTGTGAATCTACCTGCAAGGTAATATTCTGAAAACTTGATGTACAAGTTGACCTATAAACATAGCCTACTTGGCTTCGTGTGATTGCTTTTTGCGTAAAATATTGCTGAAAGATTTTCTTTGGGTTGGGAGAGTGTATAAATTAATACAGCTTGCAAAATCTTGACTCTTCTTGACGCTTCTGGAGTTACATTTATATAGTCAGTATGAATAAGGATATATCATACTGTATTTTTGTGACCCTTCTCACTTGTTTAAAATGGAGATTTGATGGGCAGTACGCAGTCTGTGAGTGTGGTGATTTTGTTCCCATTCAGGGAATGGTCCTTTTGTTATTTGCTGTCTGTTTATATTGGTAGAAGCATACAGAAAATGGAATGTGTTTTCATGGGTTTTATGATGAGGAGCATCAAAAATGAGTTTGTGGCAAGTGTGAACTCACCTTCAGAATTCTTACAAATATAATACCCATCCATAGATGAATTTCCAAGGTAGTTTTATATCAACAAGTATACAGTTCAAGATGCCTTGGACTTTTGTTCTTCGGGAGCTGTGAAATGTTATGTTCAAAAATCCAACCTCTACCAAGATAAGTTATTTCAGAATGTGCCATGCTTCTAGAAACTGATGCCAAATTGTCATCAAATTGTCACTTGGTGGAATCAAAGAGACTGTAGTAGTTCTGTGGCATTAAGGAGCACTGAAGAGGCAAGAATAGCTGACTGTCATGCTGGAGAATATCACTCTTCCATTTTTCTGATACGTCTTTTTTGACTTAGTAGCTGGTTAGATGGGATTTCACCAAAGAAGAGACACCTTATGGCACTTAATCTCTGTGGGCATTAGGTGAGTTTGGAGACCAATAGAGAGAAGTTGTAATACTATAATAGGCAGACACTCATAACTAGTATTTTATCTGAATGCTTGGTCTTCAAATGTTCTTACTTTTGGTGTACAATTTTCTACTTCCTTTTTATATCTGAATACTAGTGAGGGAAGCAAGCATTTCTGAATTATACCTATGTGTACCTGTACTTATTGTGTGTTCTGGTTTTATTGTTACCTTTTCACCTTTCTTTTTATTTTAGCTTAAATTTTTATATTTGCTTGTATTTTTAATGATCCTCTGGGTTTTTTTCTGATCTCCCTAAACCTTTTATTTCAGGAATTGCCCAAAGCTAAACTGAGGTTCAGCCAGAGATCTTGCATAGAAAACTTAAATGTGGTAGCTGAAATTCTGCAAAGACTGAGGAGTTGAAAATGAGGTTTTACAATTAAGTGCTTTAGGCCACTGTGTGTGCTTATGTTTGGCATCCTTTTGATCTGTGTGTTGCTTTTCATCAAACTCTTAAGAGTAATCTCAGAAGAAGAGTGCTGTATCAATGTGAGTATGAATTAGAGTGAGAAAATAAGAATATTTCATGTGAAGCCTGGAACAGAAAGATCTAGTAGGTTGTACAGTTTTATGCTTGAAGAACAAAGAAGTCCTGAAGTCCTCCTTTTCTGCTAGAAATCTGGATCGTGTTTAGCCAGGAAACCAGTGAAGAAGCAACATTAAGTGCATGTTAGTTTGAACATAGTTTAACTGCAGTAATCAATGTTTTGAACAATGTGCAGTCTTGCTACCTAGTTCTGCTTCTAGACAGAGGCAAGATCTTAAGATGCAGTTTGCAAAAACTTTTTTCGAGGACAAATGTGTCAATTTGAAAATAGTTGTATTTACAGGTAATGCAATTCTTTCATTACCTAATCTTATTGTGAGACTACTTCTTAAATGAAATTTGGTGCTATAAGTTTCACAGAGGAAAGCTGAAGCCTCTTTTCTGAGCTGAATGCTGAATCTGCTGTGGTAGTAGAAGTGAAAATAAGGAACCGTTCACAGACTTGCCTGCAGAAGGTTGAAGTCATAGATCACAAGAACCTAAACAGAGTAAGCATTTGGTGAACTGCAGGCACCCTAAGCAATGTGGAAATGAATGACTGGTTTCCTGAATGATAAACTTGCTTCAGTGGGACAGTCAGGGTGGACTGAAAAGTCATTCTTCTGCTTGGGCTTTGCCCAAAATACAGATTGTTTTGAGATGCTTGTATTTAATTTGCTGAAAGTAAAACTCTTCAGTGAAAGATTGAGGATGTAGTGATAATGCTCTTTCAAATGCTGTGGTGGTTGTGATTGTCACAGCCTAAATAATAGAGGACTCTTAGAAGACAGGTGGGTTTTATTTAGAGAGGTCTTCCCATGCAAACCCCTGGAGTCGATTTTAAATTTCAGTAACCTTTGGACATATTCTGTTACCTTATCAATGTGTTTGATTTCTTGTGGGTTGACTCTGGGTGGACATCAGGTGCCCACCAAAGCTGCTCTATCACTCCCCTCCTCAACTGTAGGGAGTAGTATATTGGGTTTGCATGGCCAAGCTTTGGTAGTATGTAGGCTATAGGGGTGGCTGCTGTGAGAAACTGTTAGAAGCTTCTTCCGTGTCTGGCAGAGCCAATCCCTGGTGGCTCCAAAGATGAACGTGCCACTGGTCAAAGGTGGGCCAATTAGAAATGGTGGTAATGCCTCTGTGATGCCAGATTTAGGAAGAAAAAAAAAAGAAGTTATTGCGCAGTCATAACTGCAGCCAGAGAAGAGCAGGGTGAGAACATGTGAGAGGAACAACTCTACAGACACCAAGGTCAGTGGAGAAGGAGGGGCAGGAGGTGTTCCAGGCGCTGGAGCAGATTCCCCTGTAGCCCATGGTGCAGACCATGGTGATGCAGTTGTGCCCCTGCAGCCCATGGAGGACCATGAGGATGCAGAGATCCACCTGCAGCCCATGGAGGAGCCCCACACCGGAGCAGGTGGATGCCTGAGAGGAGGCTGTGAACCTGTGGGAGGCCGGCACAAGAGCAGGCTCCTGGCAGGGACTTGCAGATTGATGGAGAGAGGAGCCCACGCTGGAGCAGTGTCCTGGTAGGACTTGTGACCATGTGGGGACCAATGCTGGAGCAGCCTGTCCTCGAAGGACTGTACCCCATGGAGGAGGGATCCATACTGCAGCAGTCTGAGGGGTTCTGTTGCCCGTGGGAAGAACTCATATTACAGCCATTTGTGGAGAGCTGTTGTTTGTGAAATGGACTCATGTTGGAGAAATTTATTGTAAACTATCTCCTGTGGGAGGAACCCCACGTTGGAGCTGGGGAAGGACTCCTCTGCCTGAGCAATGGGAGAAACAACATGTGATAAGCTGACCATAACCCCCATTCCCTTCTCCCTTTGCTGCTGGGGAAGGAGGTAGAACTTGGGAAGGAGGGAGGGATGGGGGAAGGTGTTTTTAAGGTCTTTACTTCTCATTATCCTGCTCTGATTTGGTTAGTAATAAATTCAGTTGATATCTCTAATTCCAGCCTGTTTCACCTCTGATTGGACTTGGTGAGTGATCTCTCCCAGTCCTTACCTCAACTCATGAACCTTTCATTGTATTTTCTCTCCCTTGTCCCTCTGTGGAGGGGAGTGATAAAGAGTCTTTGGTCAGGTTGGGATGGTGGGCATCCAGCCAGGATTAACTCACTACAGATAGAAAATATACAGCACAAGGCTTGTGGGTCAAGATAAGGACGGGGAAGACCACTTGCCAGTTGTTTTCATGGGGATAAAATAGACTCAGTTTGGGGAAATCAGTTTAATTTGTTGCAAATCATATCAGAGTAGGATAATGAGAAATAAACTCAAATCTTAACAGCACCTTCTTCCCAGGCTTAACTTTGCTCCTACATTCTCTACCACCTCTCCCTTAAGTGGCACAGTGAGGTGGGCAATGGGGGTTATAGTCAGTAGCATGTACGTGTTGTCTCTGCTGCTCCTTCTTCCTCAGTAGTAAGACTCCACACACTCTTTCCCTGCTCCAGTGCGGGGTCTCTCCATCGTGATAGTCCATAGAAACTTCTCCAGTGAGAGTCCCTTCTGGGGGTGCAGTCCTTCAGGAACAAACTGCTCCAGCATGTCATTCCCATAATGTTACAGCCTCCTTTGGGCATTTATATACTCTGGCCTGGATCTTCCAAGGGCTGCCAGTGGATCTCTGCTCCACTGTGCACCTCCATGGGCTGCAGTGGGACAGCCTGTCTCACCATGGGCTGCAGGGGAATCTCTGCCCCTGCACCTGCACCATCTCCTTCTCCTCCTTCTTCTCTCATGTCGGTGTCTGCAGGGTTGTTGCTCTTGCATGTTCTCACTCCTCTCTCTGCTGCTGCTGTTCCCTCAACAGTTGACCCCTCCAACCCCCTTCTTAAATAACATTGTCCCAGAGGTGCTACTGTTGCCGATGGACTCAGCCTTGGCCTGCAGTGGGTCTGTCCTGGAGCCCGTCTGGCATGGGCTCTGTTGGACATGGCGGAAGCTTCTGGAAGCTTCTCACAGAAGCCACCTAGCTACCAAAATGTTGCCATGCAAACCAAATAAAATTTGACTACTGGCAAAGTGAGTCTTGAGGTATGACAGGTTTCTCCAGAAAATGGCAAGCTTTGAAGATGCAGAGGAACCACGAATTATGGTCTAAATGTGAGCTAGAGTGATCTGAAGAAGATTCAAATAGCATCTTGTGGAGACTTGATTAAACAAGTTTAACCCTCATTAATTTGGTAACTATACTAAAGATCTAGTCTATGTAATAGATAGTGGTGTGGGGATGAGTGTGATTCAAATTAATTTGGTTTAAATTATTCAGGTTTTCGTGTAGGTGTCCTCATGTCTATGAGTTCAGGCTTGCAAGTGTGACTTGCTTATCTTTGGGGTTATGCTCCTAATGCGCGGATTTTTCACCTCTTGAAAATTTGTGACCCATTAAATGAGAATTCCAGGGGGTTAAGGTGCATCAGCTGCTCACAGAGCAGATGCAGAGCTATGGCAATTCACAGCTTTGCATGCAAATAATAGCTAGAATTTGTTTTTGTGGGGATTATTGATTTGATTTTTGGGTTGGAGTTTTTTTGTTGGTTGTTTTGGGGGGATGGATGGACATGAGGATGGGGAATTATTTCAGTGGGTGGGATTTTTTGTGGGGTTTAGTTTTAATTGGTTGAGTTTGTTTTGTGGTTGGGGTTTTTCTTAAATACCCTCTTCTGAAGCTTGTGGCAGCTTAACAGTTGCCTGAGGAACAACCAGGTTGTCTGTGCATCTCTATATGGGCAGAGGTATGAAGGTCAACTTCTGCAGTTGTCATCTTCTAATTGAGGTTTGCTTGTGGGTTGGTTACTGTCTGTGGAGCAGCCATCCCTAGGTTCAAAGTGCTACTGCCTTGCTGCCAGAAACAGAACAGTATGTTTTGCCCAAGTTTCACCCACTTCAGTTAAGCATGTCAAACCTTTTAGAAACTCATGTTTATCAGTGGATTCAGCTAATGAAGTTAATTGTGAAAAGAAACAGTTAAGGTTGCACCTCCATTATTTCACAAGTAGCAAAACCACGTGGCAGAAAACAGTAGTTGTTGTTGCTGGGTGTTAGTGTATGCCTTTTTCAGTTTACCCTCAGGACAGATGTCTGAAGCTGTAACAAAAGAACTGTTGGTGAAGTTAGGTATAATTTGACTTTTGAGTGAGGTTTGTTGCTCATGTTCAAATACCATGTTTCTATTAGGGAAGTATCGATTGAGAGGTCAAAACAGACATGAGTTACAATTACTTGGGACTTTGCTGGAATGGTTCAGTTACCATGAAAGAGCTAATTTTATTCCTGTTAATGAATGCTAGTAGTGAGTATTCTCAATTTGCGTAGAATCAGTGTCTTTTCAACAGATAAAACTTCTAATCTTAATTAAAATGATGTATGGGAATTTGAAAGACTTCTCTCTGGCTACCAACCTGATTTGTAATAGAATTACTGTAAATTGTACTATGGAAGGATACTTTGTACGTAAAGGGCCTACACTAGCTGGGTTTAAATGGCCAATAGCAAAAAATCATATAATGATAAAGGAAATCTTTATATCTGTGCCTTGATGATATGTTAGTAATCCAAACAAACCTGAAAAAAACCCAAACTTCTTATAGTGAAGACAGTACAAGCCTTGTCATGCAAGCTCTGGCATTGCCAGGGGTGTATATGATGTGTAGGTTATGGAGAAAAATAAACAGGAGAGACAAAAGGTAATCCTGGAATTGCAGTTGAACCCAGCATTGGCTTCTGTCTGTAGAAGGAAACAAGGCTTTACCAGTTCAGCAGCCAGTGTCATGATCAAAGTAGAGCTAGGATTGCCAGGTATTAAGCAGATACCAGATGGAGTTTGAGGCTAGTTCTTTTTTCTGAAAGACAAATTGAGATGCCTTTTTCGAAAGAAGAGTATCATCAGCCAACTGGCAAGCTTGTTCTTAAAGTAACTTTCAAACTGCATGAGTGCGTTTTACAGAAGGAGTATCTTAACTCAGAAAACTTCTGTGCGTTACTTGTAAAATAAACCCTGCTGGATTTTACCTTGTTTTGTAGCTTGAAAGATAAAATTTAGTGTAACAATTATGGGGACAAGCAAATGCTTACATCTGCTCTTAATCGGAAGGATGCATATCAGGTAAAGCACAGTGGGTATACTATGATGTGGCAATCCATTAATTTGTAGAAGTTGTAGAGCTAAATACTAATCCTTCTCTTCAATAACAATAGAGCCAAATTCACAGCATCAGATTACTGGCTCAGTTCTCAGAACTGGCTTTATGGTTGAATATCTAGCTTATGCATAGCAAGATACTGTAACATGGTAATTATGCATTCTCTGAATTTAATATACTTGTAGTCTTTTTAAAAATCTGTGTGTTGTTTCTGTTTATTGCCGGTCTGGATTTTCTTTGCAAGCATAAAAACTGTTTGCAATTCAGTTTCTTCAGGAATTCCAAGGTCATAATTTTAACTGTAAGTCGACCGGTAGGACATTCACAAACAACTTTCCTGGGGGGATAGTGACTATTTGACAGAAATAGGGAGAAAATGCAAAATCATGGCAAACGGTCACCAAAAATAAGAATATATCTGATAAATGTTAAAAATTCCATTTGGAGCTTAAATAGGTTCTGTAGCTTAGGCTTTATAAGGTACTCCACATTTGAATTGACACATTAGAATTTTTGCACAAAGTTGAAACTTGAACTCAGTAAGTGTTGAAGTAAAGCATATTCTTAGTAGCATAAGAATGTTCATTACATCACTTACTTTGAAAATGCTTTTTATATTTTGTGTGAATATACTGCAAGTTGCACATGATTGCTAGTCTCTCACATCAGGAAGCTTTTATCTTGAGATATCAGTGACTGTAAGCAGGCAGTTTTTACCCTTACAACATCCATTAAATTTGTGTTCAAATTTAAAGTCTAGCTGGGAGTTAACTTTGACTTAAGAAAAAAAAATCATATTTTATTCAGCTATTCTAATTATGGACAGTAGAACTAGTCTCACAGGGTCAGATGCTGTTAGCTGCTTTGCAGAAATGGTCCCTGTGTGCAGTATTAATCAAGGTAGCTCCCTTCAATGGAAGGAGGAAAACTTGGTTAAGCTTTCTCTGTGTAAGTGTCCCTGTGGGCTCTTCAAGGAGCTGCTTAAACCTTGGTGCCATGTTTGTGCTGCAGTAGCTTGTTCTCAGGTCTCTGGCTGTTTCTCAGGTGGTTAGTATGATTTCATGTCACTGAATAAGCTTAACCACACAGACAGCTTTTTGAAAATCCTCTGAAGATTGTCTGACATCAGTTAAAATATTTGAACATAATTGAAGAGCTATTTTTGTCCAGGAAAAATTACAGTATTAGTGCCCAGAAGAACTAGCTGTTCAACTGACAAAATACATGTTTGTCAAGACCAGAAACTATCAAAAGCAGGTAAAAACTAGAAATAAAATTTGCTTCTAGCTTTGTTTACTGAACAGTTGATTTGCTTCCAGAGAGTCTGCACTAGTAATGAAATAGCTGTACTTCCAGGAGTCTTGAGTGTGAAAGTCTTTAATTAGACCACGACTAGCTTTTCAGAATTGATTTCTGAATAATGTTTTTTATAAATTTCTATAGATGTGTGAAAGTCAGCTCCAGAGTATTTTAATTTCTCTTTTATAAGAGGTACCCTTACCCTGTTGAATAAGGGTTATCTGAATTGCTTTAATTCCTAAAGCCTCTAAAAGTTGGTGAAAGTGAATGGGCTTCCACTTTGGGCTATGTTGTCAAAGTTCTGCTTATGTGCTGAAGTTTTTGCCGGGGGGGGACCCTCCTTGGAGTTGAGAGATAAGAATTTAGGACTTCTCACATGTAAGTATTTGGGGAATATTGAGAACAGCACACATCATCTCCGAATTAGTTGTTTATCTGAAGAGGAGATTCTAAACCAGGAGATTCAAAACTTAGTGGAGTCTGGATGGTTTGGCCATCTGAGACTGCTCCAGTATCAGAAATGGGAAACATCTCTGGAAAGACATAATCGTCTGAGCTTGGCTGGTCCCGTGACTGAACTAGTGCTGTTTTTCCAAATGTCTGACCATTGTCATCTTGTTTCATCTCAGGGCTAGTGTTTTCCTTCTGAGAAAAAAATTGGATTTTTCCCCTTGGTTTTTTTTCCCTTCCACTGCTAATTGTAACTGGGTAAACCATCAGTTAATTTGTTTCATCTGTGTTTGATTTTTTTTTTTTTTTTTCTCACGCAAATAGTTGAAATTCATTTAGGAGTGCTATTCTCAAGGTGATTCTGACCTCTCTTCCAGAGAGGTTAATGTTCTGAGGCAAAAGTGTTAGGAAAATTTTAGTGAATACTATGCAACCAAGAATCATGGTGTCTATGAAGTGCTAAATAATCATGATCCCTTCTGAAAATGATACGGCTTCTGGGAGGGCCAATTTATTTAATTCCATACCTGAACAACTAGTTCATATAAACAAGCCTTGGATACATGTTCAAGTAAGTGACTGTATTTAGTTCATGTCTTTGGCCTGGGACTGAGCTCCAGTTACAGCTTCATATGGCGTAATATCACTTGAAAAAATTGGATTATTAGCTCCCCCATCCCTTAGATAACAGAGCTCAATCAGAACCCAAAATTTGAAGCTGAAGGAATTGAAAGAAAACTAAATTAAAAAACCCCACCCTACTTTCACAACTATCACCTCAAGCCCAATTACGAATGGTGTATGAACTTCCTTGTATTCTTCATTGCGTGGTTGCTTTTTAGAAAACCTTTACAAGCTGTAAGTGTGGAGTTTTTTCATTCACTTTTAAAGTAAGATTACTTATTCCTCAACTTCCTTAGCATCATCTTTCATTTGCATTTTTCTGGAGACATGCTTTAAGAAACTATTGAAGAAAATGTCCAGGAGGCACTTTTTCCTGGTTTGTCTAAGTTCTATGTTCACAGTCCTTGTCAGATGTGAAGCTTTTGAAATGCTGCGTTTTCAGTGACTTGTCCTGGTTAACCTTTCTTTCTTCTGTTCAAATGGGTTTATTCAAAGATGTGCTGCTCATCCTTCAGAGAGAATCTTTATTGGGAAAAGTGCCCATGTGCATATCAGGTGTGTGCATGTGCTCTTCTAGTTTATCAAGTACTTTAATTTTAAGTGTGCCATGAAGAAGTAGAATTAGGCAGTTAGATTAATGCACTACACTAATGCACTAAGTACAAAAAGTAATATGACCAGACTAGAGAGAGAGGCTGCACAGACATGGTGCTTTTATGGACAGTTGCATCTCGGGAAGTGTGCAAGGCAGTTCCTGGGGTGTCGCTGGCAGTTAATGAAGGCAATCTGGAATTGAGCTCTATACTTTTGAGAGATTGTATATTTGAGATGGCATTAGAATCAAGTTTGTGATAGTGCTGTTTCTTAAAGAGTAACTTCCCTCATTTTTTCTAGCTCAATCTTACATTAGGCATCTCCACAGTTCACTTATGTCACATATATCTGTGCATATAAATAATCAACTCAGCTGCTCAAAGGCAATACCTGCTCCAATTAAATAAAAAAAATATTTTTTACATGCTTCCTATCTTCTTGCTCTTTAGTGCCTGCATAGGGGCCATAGTTGACAGTATTTTCTTGCCTAAAGCTAGGGGAATGGAGAGATGAAACAGCAAAGGAAAGTTGGCATTGTTCTCACTTCTTGCAGGTCAGTCACCTTGTAGATAGACAGCCTTTAAAGCAAAATTTCTCCCTTAAAATGAATTCCATTAAATGAAGAGGGGGATTCAAACAAATTACTTGGTATATTTGCTAGGAATAAGTTTAGACTTACTTGTATCTAATTGTTGGGTGGTTGGGTAGATACTTCTAAAGAGTCCAATAAATCTGGGGACGTCTTGCTTATCTGTTGCTCACATATCTTAGTATCTTTATTTCTGTTGTGCCTCTTTGAGTATATTCATTTTGTATCCCAGAGGTGATCTGGGGACTACAGACAGGTATTGTTGTTGGACTTGACCCTAACTTATTCTGGAAATGCCAGCCAGATACAGTGTTTTATGGCTTAAACCTCCTCTTTCAGACTTTGTCTTCTTCCTTTTCCCCCACTGATTTGTCACTAATGAGTCAAAAGGAAATCCTGTTGGCAGTAGATGAATCTGAATACATTATTAGTTCCAGAGTCAAGCATTGTGTCAACTGAAAAATAAAGTAAGAGCACGATTGAGATTTAGGATGCCAGCAGTTTTTACAAGACCTGATATGGAAAAATGATTTTGATCAAGAGCAGAGCCAGGTCAGGTTAGCTGGGAATCACGGGAAAGTCAAGTGCAGGAAGGATCAGAGTCCAAGCTCAGTCTGGGGCATGCTTGCAGCCATCAGGCATAGCGGTCAGTGAAAAAGTGTGTGCTAGGCTTTAACAGCATCAAATAGTGTGGCAGACTGCAGTATACTACATGAGCCAGTGGTTTCTTGGATGAGGAGGCAAAGACCTTCAAGCAGGAAAGTTTTCTTAGGAAAGCTCTTTTAGCCAGGGGTTGAGGTTTTCTTTTCTGTTGGAAAACAGTAAGGGAAAGGTGAAATGACATCAGTACTGTTGCTCAAAGGCAGTGGGGTGGTAGATATAAGTGGCAGCGGACTATAGATGGTGCTTCTGTTGCATGCTGTGTTGGGGATGTCCAGGATAGCTTTCTTAAAGTGTTTTAGAGGATACATTTGTTTGTGTTCTGTTCCAAGGTATAATGGCCAGATGATAACACCAGTGCAGGGATACCAAGCTGCATCTATTCTATATGGGTGTGTGCATATATAAAGCATTACTGTGCATTCTCCGTGAGTTAAAGAGTAACTGTACAAATGACAAAGAAGTTATCATGGTGAAAGAAGTTAGTACTTGTATTGTCCATTGCCCGAGTTTGGAGGGAAGGTCAGAGAAATGTTTAACCTCTACTGCAGTCTGGCTTTGTCCTCAAAGATCTTAAAAAGCTTCTTGCTTAGGTGTTCACTGATTAAGAAGATTGCCTAACCAAGCTGTAATGTTGTATATATATGCTTTAATTATGTGCCACCACTTAAAGTAGGGAAGTCAGCTCCAGAATGTTGTACAGTGATTGGATATTTAGGGTTGAACTTCCAAATCTGGATGCCAAAAGAAGCTTCAGCTTGCATTAAATTCCCAAATTGCTGTTTCTGAGCCAAAAATGAAATTGGCAGTCTCTCAATAAAACCAATTTAGTTTATTTCAGCATTTGGAATTTTCTTCGGAATTGTAGATCATTGAGTAAGAAAAAGTCAGAAATAACTTAAAACAGATATGTGATACCTGCTGCTTAAGTTCTGTTACTTTTAAACTACTGTCAGCCTTCATTGTTGATATCTCCATATTTAGTTGCTAACTTCAGGCTGAAGACTGAAAAATTCAGCTTAAACTTTTATTTTAAAGACAGTGAAATTGCTGCAGTTCACCCAGATTACTGTACTGGGGTTTCCACTACATCCACTATGTTTATGTCATTCTAGTGACACCCTTCTAAAAATAAAGGGATAACTGAATGTTTGTTTTAAAGAAATGACAGATAATGTAGTTATAGGCTTAACTTGTCATGAATTTGAGAGGTGCCTTTCAGTACAGTTAGAAAGAATCTTGTTTATAGAAAGGCTGGACAATTTACAGATTTGTAGATCTAACAACATTTACAGTGGTGCCAAATACATTAAACTTGTGGTGTGAATGGTTCTCGTGGTCCGTGTTTGCAAAAAATTATGTCGGGAGGGAAACAGTTTTTTAAATCAGGAGTGAAAAGATGTCCTATTAGGTGTGAAAATCACCAAAGAGTCTCAAAACGTATTGGTAACGGATGCCTGTGGAGACGCCTCCTTTGCTGGACGTCAGGTCAATTATTTCCTCAAGGCTTTCTCCTTGCGTTCCTTTTATGAGGGATAGTTTAGATGAATTGAAAGATTATGCATTTGCAAGAAGAAATACAACCTGGTCTCTTGATTTCTCAGTCTTCAAACAATCAGTAGATTTAATCAGTGATGGCAAAGGCAGGACTCTACCATGGTGGTTTAATTTCCATGTAAATCATCTTAGCATTTTGTGCTAAACACCTAACAGATGGTGTGATTTCAGAGATGCTGTCAAATTACTGCTGATGAGAAGGGTCTTTCTTACCTTACTTTCCTTCCTGCTTACCTTTTACACACACCTGTGTTGGATCCCTGCACTTCCCCTTTTCCCCAGCCCACAGATTATTCATTAGTTGGGGAGGGTTTCATCTTTCTTTGGTGGTGGACAGGGGAGAAAACAGATAACTCCATCTGATAAGTGCTAGAGTCCCTGCAGGAAAGGAACTGAGACCTTCCTCTCGGGGAGGCAGTAACAGTCCTGCTAGCTCAGTTGCCAGCAGGACTGTAAGAAGTGGTGTGGGTTTTTGAGCAGTATGACCCAAAGACATGTCCCAAAATCTGTAGCCTTGTTTTGGTTTGATGGGTTAGTTTCCAACAAAGATGAGCAAGCAGATCTCATAGTTTGGTGTAGATAGCCATACCACCCAGTGTGGAACAGGGAATCAGATCTAACTTGTAGAAGAGGTATGGTCTCAAAATACTATTTTAGTTGCTTCCACTTACTCATGAAATGAGTCACTGTAATTGCAGTTAGAGATCTAGTGGAACATTAAACAGTTTTCAGACTAGGAAAGGGGGTTTTTTTTGAAAAAAGATTTCTGGGATCCTGCTGCTCTTTTTAAGAAGTGTTTGTTTGCTGGGAAGGGGAGGTTTTAATTTTCTTGTACAAGTTTTTCTCTGTGATTCTTTGTTTAGTGCTTAAGTGTTTCAGAATGATAAAATTCATGCTTTCTCCTCTTGGAAAATTTTTATGAATAGTAACTGTTAGCTTTAGTATAGTAGGGTTTATTCGATATTTATGGGAGAACCAGTAATGAGGTACAGGAAATACTATATCTGATGGGTTTGCAGCATTTTCTTGTAGCTGCATTAAGAGTTGATAGTTTGAAAATATCTGCTGTATTAAAGAAGTTACCAAAGGAATTTTTATCAAACCTTAGTGAACTGGATTGTGGTGTCATGATTGTACTTCCTGCATATAGATCAAGTTTTAATCAGACTGGTGTTTTGTGTGTTTTAGGTATTGAGGGTGATTTATCTCTTGCATCATGCGTGAATACAAGCTAGTGGTTCTTGGTTCCGGAGGTGTTGGAAAGTCTGCTCTGGTAAGTATGAGGCAGTTCAAGTATGTTTTTTTAGGCTTATTGTATTTTTTCTTTAGTACACTCTCTACTGAAGTATATTTCTTTATGTGAGTGTGCACAAATAAATATAAATGTTAGTAATGACCACTAAGGCATCATGGCTAGAATAGGTAGATCCTTTAGTGGGTGCATCTGCATCCATTGGTGCATTCTCACATGCTGCTGGTTTTGAATGGGTTTGGTTGATGGTGCTTGATCAGTCTCATGCAGTGAGATGCAGAGCCACAGCATTATGAGGATGTCTGGCTTCGACAGATAAACCAGCCATCAGTCTGTGGGAAATCAAGCTCCTTTGTGAATCTCTCAAAGGATACGAACTAGCTTGCCCCTGTGAGTCCTGTCTCTAGAAAGGTCTTCAGGGTGCTGTTAGCTTAAGGTTCAATAGCAGTCTCTTTAGCACTAATATTTTTTATGCAGATAGAAATACAGATTTGCATGTTGGTAGGAAGTTTAATGTGTTTCCTGCATCCTTTCTGTGTGAGTAGGTATATAGCTGTGGCAGGTAGATGATTAAAATTAATGAGCTCTTTTATTTACAGTTAAATGATTACAGAACGGTTTAGTCTGACCTAGACTAGAATTGAAAAAGTTCAAAAAATATGTTCTCAGCCCACCTAAGAACTTTGCATCTTTCCATTTAATTGTGCACCTTACCATAAAGTAAGTTCCAGAGCTTACTCACTTTCCTTGGGTAAGAAGTATTCTCTTATGCAGCAGTTCTTATGCAGCAATAAAGAAAAACTTAAATGACAAATCATGTTAGACTGTGAAAGAACATTTTCATTCACCTCTGAATTCTTTATCCCACTGCAGCATTTCTGGACTTGAATGTGCCTGCTCTGACTTGGCCACTGAGTCTTAAGTTCCATTTGACTTGTGCTAAAAACGTCCTTCATGCTAGGTACACAGGAACAGCCTACTGAGTCTAGTTAAGACTAGTAAAAGCTGGCAGTTGTTTTTTGACTAATTCCTGTGCTGGCAGATAAGTAGCAGAAGATGAAGTAGTTCTAAATGCAAATGTAAAAGCTGTGCAGCTGTATAGTATCCTGGTCAACTAGAAACTAATACTGATTCTAAGAGTTAGGCAAACCTTAAATCAATGCATGCTTTAATTCTTACCCTCCAAGTGATGGTGGATAAAGGAAAGTGTAGCATTGCTTCATCTAACAGTTAAGTAGTTAAATAGGCATACACATCTAACTTTCTGTTGTTTCTTAAAATTATAGTTATGACAATCATTTAATTTGCTTTAAAAATGTTACGGATAAGAGTATACACTTAGAACAGTGATTTGTGTACAATGTTTACAAACTGTTGCTAAGCAAGAGAATCTTACAAGAACTTTTGTGTTGCAGACTGTACAGTTTGTTCAAGGAATATTTGTTGAAAAATACGATCCTACGATAGAAGATTCCTACAGAAAGGTATATGCAAAAGTCCTCTCTAGTGCTACAGAAACTTAAAGCTGTCGTACATATTGTCAAATATTTGAGTCACTGCTTGAAAATGGGTATGCCTCGTAATGTCATATTAAACCAGGTAACAAGTTTGAAATATAAATGTTCTCCTAAAGTTTGTTTAAAAGGAATAACTCAAGACTAGTTTTTAATGTGAAGTGAGTACCTTGCTGGCTAGTCAGTAAAAAATGGTTATTTCATTGTCAGAGTTGAGAACATCGTTTGAAAAAAAAAAAAAGGAAAAAACATTACCACTTTTCAATTTTATAATATTTATTATTAGTTTGTTTTTGTGTTAATGTTTGCAGGTAGATTTGGACTTGGAGGTACTCAGCTGCTTTGCTACTAGAAAAAAACTAAAAACAACTTCACACCCTTAGAACACTGGAGGCATCTATCATACTGTACTCACAACAATTTAAATGATAGCTAGATATGCTTCCATTAGATGGGTTGTTGTTTTATTAATAAGTTAACACAAACCTGTCATAAATGAACAAGCATTTACAGCAAGTGGCCTGTTAATTTCTCTCTTCCTGTCTTCAGCATGACAGGCTGAAAGGTCTAATTCTGCTTACATCATCTTGAATCTCCATATTGCTCACTCTTCAGTTACACCTGAGACCACAATTATGATTCCAGACTAAGATAGTCCAAACTGCTACCATTAACCATTTGGTGCAAGAGATAAGTTCTTGGCTGTGTCAGTTTCTTTATCTATCTGTCTTTTTTAGCTGAATTACTTTTCATATGCATTGATACTCTGATGTTGCTCATCATGTGGCCACAAAAATGTTGGTATCTGTATAAGGGGAGGCAAGATGCACAAACCCTAGCTGGGAATGGGCGAACTGCAAGACCTCCTCTTTCAGCACTGAACGACATTTATATTGGAACAAAGGTGATGCATTAAGAACTGTTGCAGCCTACAGTCACCAGAATGTCTTCTGAACAGAAGAGGAATTAGTGAGAGCAAAATAATAACTTCATACCTCTTTTCTTTGACCTCAAATAAACTGTATGTTGGAAAAACCCGAGTCTGTCTTAGGTATGGGGGCTTCCGGCCAAAGCTAGAACTCTTACTAAAGAGACAACAGCAGAACCAAATTCTATGTTGACACTTTTTTTGCATTAGAGAAGCAGGAATTTTTGACCATATATCAGTGTTTGGTGCAGGACTTTGCTAGGTCAGGCCCAGTAAAGGACTCCAAAAAACATTCACAGGATGATCTTAAGTGAAATGTTTCCTTTGTTATATATTTACATTCTTTAGGTCATACTAGAATCATGATGTTTGCTGGGTGAATTTTTCCAAAGACTATTTCCATGGAGCCTAAAAAAGTAAAGCCGTCTTAAGGAATTTTGCCTTTTGCTAACTACTTTTTTTTTTTTTGTTGCTGCTGCTAATAAAGATCTTAGAATATTCCTTTCAGGTTTGTTCCTGAAATAACTAGTAATAAGTCTGGGTATTCTTCTTTTCAAATCAGCCAGATTGTTGAAGTTTTGCTAAAGTCTGGACAACACTTTATGTATTCATTTTCACCTTCTTACTGTTCATTGCAATTTTAACTTTTTTCTTGACTTCAGAATAAATTGGTTTGGCAGTTGAAATTCTATGTCATGTTAAATGTAATTTTATAATATTTAAAGTTGAGAGTATGTGACTTGTTTGTCTGAATAATTGAGCTTGAAGTCTTGAAACTTCATGCCTTGGTTTACTCCCCAGATATTTCTTCATAAAGTGAATAAATGCTGCTTAATTAGCTGAATAACTGTGGCAACAGTACCTGTTAAAATAGTGATTATTTTTAAGGAATTGCAATCCATAGGAGATGTGTAAGAGGAGGGGAAATACTCTCCTTCTCTGTCCCATGTTCAAATCTAGTTACAGAAGAAAAGCTGCAAATTAAACTAGTGACAGTGCATAAATGGAGAAGAGGTGACACAAAGTTCTTCGAGTGCTGATCTGTTAACTAGGCATTTTACGTGCAAATGGAAACAAGGGAAGTTTACCAGTAGCTTGAAAGAAAAAAAAAATTTTAAATGTGGGTTCTCTGCTTGAAACAGCTTGAGGGCACTTCGATGTCCTTTGCTGCCCTCAGGGCCATTTCTTTGAGGTATTTCCACTAGATAGAGGAACTCTGGAATGAATACAGAAATTGTTCTGTGTTGTTAAACCTTCCATTTTTTGCAAACTTTTCTAAGCAGGGTCAGTTTTCTAATTAGTGTCCTAAAGGCTTGTTTTGGGGACACCACTTTTAGTGGTGGTTGTTTAATTGTTTGCTGTGCACTACTTTCTCTCTTGTTGATGTAAATTACTATTAAATGAGCCTTAGTATGCCAACCCAGTTTTCTGGCTTTCACTTGTACTTTTCTTTCAATCTGTGATGATCCCTGAAACAAGGGGAAATTAGTTATGCTAGTTGCTGATAACCATCATTACAAATTTAGCAGCCTCCTTCTAAATAATCAAAAATCCCTAATCACTTTGCTAAGTGGTACTTGGCTGCTGACACTGCATTTGAAAATGTCACTGAGACTCTTTGAAAGGCTTCTTCCTGCTGTTTTCAAAGTGTATATCCATACAAACTTCTTAAGCCATTATGTTGCTTTATGCATTATGAATTTGCTTATAAAAATCACACAATTTCTGATGTCTTCAGAGGGGAGAGTTGCAAGGGGAAAAATTATAACCACATCTTTCTCTCTTGACAGCAAGTTGAAGTAGATGCACAACAGTGTATGCTTGAAATCTTAGATACTGCAGGAACGGTACGTAAAAAACAACTTTCCTAAATACTGACGTACAGTGTATTGAAAAAACACTTGAGTATCGCAGCAGAAAATTAATTGCAGGTTTCCCATGAGCTCATATTCTGTAACAGGGGGAAGAAATAGAGCATGTGAAAAGAGACTGTGCTCTTGTTTTAAGTTTGTTGCCCAGAAAAAAGTTAAGGCCCACTGGCTACTGAGATTTGATTTCTGTTGCTGTAGAGAATATGTGCTTTCTTCTGATGTCCTATTTCTTTTGTGTGTGAGATGTACTGTGACATTGGGATAAAAATAGTATTGCTTCAGTCAGCTTATAGGAGCTCAAAGCACAAAGGGTTATGCTGACCCTTTGCATACTGGTCAGGTTTTTCTCTGACTAGTTCCAAAATTACTGAAACCAGTAATTTCCTTGATTGATTCCAGTGAGTTTAAGCTCAAGACTCTTGGAGTTTAACATGTGTTCTCTGAACTGTCGTAGTAGTCTGGTCCAAGAATAACTTCTTTAAATTCCCTATTAGATTAATACTCTGTAAATATACAGTAAGATGGAGCGGCTGTTTTCTAGAAACAAATTGCACTTTTCATCTGACATACAGCAAGGGACAGGGAGCGATTGATCAGGCACCAGATAGCCAAGTCACCAATGCGAAAGAGGCAAATGCTGTTCTACTGTCATACTGGTAAGAGTGCAGCAGCAAGTCTTTATGTACAATATCACAGTTGTCACTGAAGTCAAGGAAATGTGACAAGTCTATTGAGTGTCTTCATCCTGTAGTCCATCTCCTTGAAAATTAATGTAAAATTTAACATAGGAAATTGCCTAGACTACAAAATCGAGTCTGAAAATGGATGCATTTACTTTATGATCCATTTTAAGGAACTATCAGGATATGGAGAAAATGTTGCTATGTTAGGAGAGATTCAGGGGGAGTTTAACTTCTGTAATCTACAGATTACAGTGTACCTTCTACTGTACTTCTCTCCAGTGAAATTACTCTAGCTTCTCTGACTTTTTTCCCCCGGGGTTTGTGGCTGTTGGCAATATCTAGATGTTGCTTAGCCACACCAGAGAGTGCTCCAAACTTGAGATTTCTTTAACAGCAGGTCTGTTTGCTGTAGTGCTTATAGTCAAACAGTAAAATACTGGTCAGTTTAACAGGAAAGGGAGGCAATACAAATGCATTATACTTGTGATCCATTTGTGACCTGAAGTTTATAGCAGTTTGTGCAAGGAAAATGCAAATTGAATGTGACATCTGTATCTTTTTTTTAATTACAGGAACAGTTTACAGCGATGAGAGATCTATACATGAAAAATGGACAAGGTTTTGCATTAGTATATTCCATCACAGCTCAGTCCACATTTAATGATTTACAGGATCTAAGAGAACAGATTCTTCGAGTCAAAGACACTGATGATGTAAGATCTCTAAAAATTCTTAATACTTAAGAGTTTTCATTAGCGTGTTGCAGTGTACACATTGTGGTCAGGTGGCCTCCAGGTTTTAAGTTGAAACGTATGAACCAGTAGATGCATAGTACAGAAATGCAACTCTTAAGGTAAACTGGAGAAATTGTAAGTTGTCATGTGTTATATAGAGAATTGTTTAATCTCTTTCTTTAAAATACCTTAATTGAAACTGGATATAATTTTATTCATTAGACTGCAGCAAACATTTCTAAAGCAACTATTGTTGCCTTAATCACTGTCAATGAAGTTTTAAAATCACTTAGAGTTTAATTTTCTCCTCAATATCCCTACTGTTTATGGTATTTTAAAAGCATAAAATTTTAAGTTATAACCTTTAAACTTTGTGTTATGTAGTTTTTATATTTTGTCTATCTGCTCGCAGTTAAGTTTGGTCATCCTATTTCCACACAATTTCTATTATTATGCATCTCTTAACATTATTAAAGCTATAAAGTAAGGCTAAAACATTGTATTTTATAAATTATGAAAAAAAACCTTACAACAGTTGGAGGAAGTGAATGCTTGGTCCCCTTTCCTTTCAATAAAGGAAAGAGGTATTTCAAATGTGAAAACAGCAGTAAGAGTGTGTTTTTAACAGAAACACCTTGTAGCTTGTAGCCTTCAGGCAGAAAAACCTCCTTCTTGAAGAAAAAAATAAGCTATGAGCAGTTTTTAAGCGTGATCATCTCATTTAAACTGTGTTTATGCAAACTTTGATACCTTCCTTACTGCTCGTATAAGCATATGCTTCTGCTGTCAGCAGACACAGAATATATTAACCATTTCAGTTTCAGGGAAGTGCATTAGGACTTTTTTAAAACAAACCACCTTGCACTTCCTTGACCATAAGCATTTGCAGGTCTTGCCTATGTTCAGCAGATTTCTTCTTGAAACAATTCATTACCCATTATCACAAAGGTATCTCAAAAGGTTAGTATTTAAGTTGCCTGGACCTTTCCCATCTACAACCTACCAAGTTATAACCTTGTTTACCATGAAATTAGTTTTGTACAATAAAATAAGATAAATGTGATGATATTTAAAATCTTTATGTGGTGTATTTATGCTGATTAGTATTGTTTTGGTGGTATTTCCTTAGAATTGTATTTTTTTAGAAGACATCCCTGAGTCTTGAAAGGCATTCCATAGTAACAGGAAAAAGATAATAAGCTTCAAGTTGCAACTTTAGTTTCCATCAGAATTCACAGAAAAAGTTTCTCTTACGCCAAAGCTTAGGCATGACTTGCTTTCTTGGTGGGGGAAAATTAAATGGTCTAAATATTGTGAACCTTTTTTCAACACTTGAATACATGAGGAGTTAAGCTATGTCCTTAAATTAGTAAAAGAAAGGAAGGGGGAAAAAAGAATAGATGATGGCATTTTCTTGCTACAAAGGTCAATTCAGCGTTTTCTGTAATTGGGAATGCTGGTAAGGTAGCATGTTTCTTTGTGTGCTGTAGCTTGCTAATAAGAAGTGTGTGTGCACTAACTGCTCTTGAAAGGTATGCTGATATGCTGAGTAGAGGAATGGTGAGAGGAGCTTTAGCATCCTTCATCATGCTACCCAGTATGGAGCACTGGTTCCAGGATTTCGGAATTAGTAGGAATCATTTGGTAGATTCTTCAGTAACTTCTTGATGCCTTAAACATCTAAAAATTAAAGTCATCTAAAAAACCCATGAAATTTGCTCAGCTGGCAGCGTACTGAGTCCTCAAACCATTCCCCCTATTGCCCTGCCAAAAGCCTACCAAAATGCAGTCACTTTCATTTGAAGATTGAAATATCACACAACTGTAAACTTAAATTTCTGTTATACCAGAGCTTGATTATTCTGAAAATCAGGGACCTCTAAGGATTCAGATGGCTTTTAGGTGAGCATTTACATTGTGCCATTCTGAAATTTTAATTGTTTCTCTGCTGGCATTGAATTGTTTTTTAGGTGCCTATGATTCTGGTTGGCAATAAGTGTGACTTGGAAGATGAAAGAGTTGTGGGAAAGGAACAAGGTCAGAACCTAGCAAGGCAGTGGAATAACTGTGCATTCTTAGAGTCTTCTGCAAAATCAAAGATAAATGTTAACGAGGTAAGGCATCTTACCTATGGTGGGGAGAGGTGTCGGGGGAGAAGAATGGGACACTGTTCTGATAACCAAACATTTACTGTTTGTCAAGGAAAAAACTAACAAAATCATGAATAATATTCACTATAATGGACAAAACTGTACCCTGCTGTTGTGAGATGGTTCTGTTAAGGGATGTATTTAGCTTTGATGTGGGGTTTTTTCAAGTTATATTGATTTTATTATAATTAGTGTAATTTGCAAATTATCTTTGTATGAATTTGGGATAAATATTTCTCTCATGGTCCATTCCCTAGTTGGTACAATCTCTATCAATTGAAATTGTACTGCTAGACTTAGTTTTTAGAGACCTTTAAGAAAGTTAAATCATTAAAACTATTTGATTTAAGTTATTTGGTGTTAACACTATGGTAAGTTAAAAAACTATTATAAGTTTTCTTAAAATAAGCTGCTCTGTAAAGTAAAAAGGATGCAAAAGCCTCTCTACTACATATCTACTTGTTTATTTAACAGGAGCTAGATAATTGATCAAATACATGCGTTTTGGGGACTTGCCATAATGCATGCCTTTTTATCCAGTGGGGGGTGCCAGCATAAAGAAAGGGATACAGAAATTTTAGAAAAAGCTGTGTTAGTATTTGCATTTCTGGAACAGCTTGAATTTTATGATAAATCCTACAGTTCATTAGGTCATCTGGAAAACATTGTTGGCAGCATCAGTCAAGTTGAAAGGGCCTCTGTGCAAGACTTGCAAATAATGAAAACAGTATGATGGTTTTAACACAGCTGATTTTTAAAATAAGTAATGTGTGTTTAATTAGTTGGGAATTTCTGGAAGCCATTGACTTTTTTAAAAGTCAAATTAATCACCATAACTGTATAGAAGTCATATGTTCAATAAAGTAGAACTTCCAGCAAATACTATAAGCCCTTGTTGGATCATTTGCTGCTTTGCAGCCAGTGCTTAGGAAACTGCCAGGATGGCTCTGGTATGAGGGCTTCCTTACTTTAGGAGATGCAGAAGTAATTGGAGCAATGTCAATTATGAATGAAAGAGATGCTGTTGAATTGTAGTATGTTGATTTGTTTTAAATTAGCCTTTCAAAAAAATCATGTTCTCATTAGAATTCTAGGAGACTAAAAGTGTGAGAGCCCCATAAATGAGTTACTTTTCTAGGAAATGTTATGCTTCTGTCATGCTGTAGGTCTAGAGAGACAGAATTGTACTTTATACTTCAGTATTTTTAAAATATCTGGAAAATCATGATCTCACTCAAATACAAGAGACTATTACTGAATATCTAGTGTATGTGAGTTACCATGAAAAATGTGTAGTTAAAACTTACTAGAACTTTCTTTAAAAAAATATCCTAAGAGTGATTTGTGTTAGAAGAAAGCTGTGACCTGTTTCTTGACCTCAGTGCTAAACTGCAAAGTAATACTGTAGTGTAGTTGATCACTGTGGCATTTTTCATGTGAGTTCAGATGAGTTTGACCCAGAGATTAAATAGCTGTGGGTTACAGATGCCTTTCCAGTTTGCTTCATTGAAAGTGTAGAACCCTTGGCAGACAATTATCTTCAGCAAGAAAAAAAACCCCCAGTTATTAACCAAGTATACAATTTAACTTCAGAGCTGTGTGGTAACTAAATGTTTTCAGGGATTCTTGAGTATGTGTGTGCATTATGTGTGGAAATTCAAGGCTTAAGGTTATAAGAGAAGCCTCCTAATATCCATAATCAACTGATTTTTATCTTTTCAGATCTTTTATGACCTTGTGCGACAAATTAACAGAAAAACTCCAGTGCCTGGAAAAGCACGCAAAAAGTCATCATGTCAGCTACTTTAATGCATAGCTGTACTGTAGCTCTGAGCCAGGTAAACATTTTAAATTTTTCTGTGCATTATGGCTATTGAAAACAAACAAAACAACAACTAAAAAAACAACCCTAACCAGCTGTGGTAGCTGTTGATGCAGAACAGCATTGAAAATTATTGATTTACATTATCATAAAAATGTTTATGGTCTTTATTTTGCCGTTTCAAAGTCAGAATTACAAATATATGCAAGATACACTGTTCACACTAGTCTGGGGTTTTTTTCAAGCTTTAAGGTGTTGGTAGCGCTCAAATTAGCAGTGTTTCCTCTGATACTTCAAAGCTTTTGGAAACATGATTTTCTCTTTTAAAGCCTGATCGAATATACTGCAAGAGCTCAGTTATCTGGAATGCACACAATACAGTATTGTAGTTTGCATGCTGGTGTCTCTTTCTGCTTTGAATTCCTGCATATGCTTGTGTGATATCATAGGAATTTAGCTTCCTTTCTTGAGACTGTGGGGATATTTTGGATTGAATTATAATTAGTATATTTGGATGAGAAATGTGAAGTGATCATTGTAACACTCAAATATTTGACCTGGAGCTATTGGTTACTAGATCAATTTCTTACTTGCTTGCAGTTGGCTAAGTTTCTACATGACTTAATCTGTGCTCAAGGAATGCTGCTGAAGGATCAAGCAAGCTCCAGCCTGCTCTTAAAGCAAGTCTTTCCAGAAGTTAGTCAGGAGGCACGGATTTTTTTTCAGCAAATTTTTTTTTTTTTTTTTTTGATTTCTGAGCAGGTTTTTTCCCTCTTTCCATCTCCAAGCCTTAGTATGGGCAGAAGTCTGTCGTGATTGAGCTGACATCATCAAAGTTGCCTGTTACCTCCCTTTCCTTCAGTTTTATTGAATATACGGTGGTACAGTTACTTCAGTACTATGATCCATTATTTTGTCATCCAGTAGACCTGTTTGGTGTACTGAAGGATCCTAGTAGGACATCTCACTGTCAGAAATCGTAAGCTTTTATTAATAATCAGGTAGCGCCATATGTAACTCTTTTTTTGGTATAATCAAAGTTCCTCAGTTTGAACAACTTAGATCAGTTAAAAGTAAAACTAAGATGGTTTCAAAAGCATTAGCTGAGGGTAGCAGAAATGGTTGCTCCATTTCCTGAACAGGACTTTTGATTCAGGAGCTTTGATCCTTCAATTGTTTGTTTTTAGAGCCATGGGAACTGTCATGCTGTAAGCAAAACTAGTCCCACCAATCAAATACTACTTCCACAGTGCAGCCTGGATTCCTCTATGTATCCTAATCCAGTTAGGATAATAATTGAGATAGTCTGCTATTTGTATGTATACGGTAGAAAGTGTATTATTAGAGAAGTGTTAAGATTATTTTCTGTTTGTCAAGAACTTTGCTAGTTCCTGCTGTAGCTGTTTTAAGTAAAGAGCAAGGACAAATAGTTGTTACTAATACTAACCCCTTGTTTTGTTGTTACAGGTCTGAAGAACTGTTGCCCAATTCAACAGTGCCAGCATTCCAACTTTATTAAACCTACCAACATCTTAAATGGACTTTCCTGTGGTGGTACCCTTTAAGAAATGGATGAAAGCTACATCAGTTTGCACATTCTATCACTTTCCAGTGTCATGAGAGATTTTTACTTCTAAATATTCTGTGTATGCAACTGGTAAAACCAGAGCCTACATCCAGTATTACTGATAAGAGACATTGTTCATCCACCAATGTTGTACATGTATGAAAACTGTGTACTGTATACTTCAACAATCCCCACTTTCTATTGGAGAGTACAATAATGTAAATCCTAAAAGCACCACTATTTTAGCATAATAAAAGAAAGTCCAAAGAGCTCCTATATAGACTACTCCAGATAACTTTGCTTCATCGGTATTTGTAGCTTATTGTAACTTTTTTAAAGAAATACAGGATCATCATCATCGTATTGTACAAAAGCGCTTTGATTAACACAACGGCTATATAGTTTTTTAATTTTAGGAAAAACCTGTGGAGACAGTGACCTAGTCTTTAAGAGTCCTTTCAGTATAACGTCTGACTAAAGACATGGCCTTTAATATCTGTTGGGAAGGAAATGTCCAGACTTTTCAACCTTTTATTGTATGTTTCCTTTTCCTTGTTTACATAGGGAACAATGTTTATAGTTGTGTGTACAGTGGGGGTCTACAACAAGAAGTGTATATTTTAAAACAATTTTTTAATGATTTAACAATTTTTTGTAAATCATTTTCGGGCTTCTGCAGCTGTAGATTCTCACTGTGAATTCCCTTGCTTGCTCATGCATAAGTGTATTTGCAATACCAAATATACAGGTTTAGTACTTTTGCCTGTTAGTGATTGTTTTACATGTGTAACGTTTTGGTTGAGATGTTAAATGGTGGAAGAGTACTGTGGATGTGAATGTGGGAAGTAATTTTAATCATGTGTAATTGGTCACAGGGCCTAAGTTGCAGTAATTAACTTTTGCTGATTTATTTAACAATGCCTTGTTGCTTTGTATGCATTAACGTTTGGGTGTAAAGATTGTGTGTATATCCAACAGGGAGCCACAGTATTTAAATTGACCAACCTAATGTTACAACTGCTTTGAGGTGGCCAAATGTAAACTAAAAGCCTTAATTAAAGTGGTGCAATTTTGTATGACTTAGCATCAGTAGTTCAATAAATTTGGATTGCCATGCAAGGGCTTGCATTACAGTTATACTACTTGAATGTTTTGTGTTTTAGTAGTGCTAGTAAATATTGATTTTTAAATCTCTTGCACAGTGCAGATTCATACATCTTAGGATGAAGAAGAACCCTTATGACTTTGTTTTCTGACAAATACATGCCATAGATATTTTTTCTAATAGTATACCATGTGTTAGTGTGAATGAATTTCTGACTGAATTAAATTCCACTTATTTCTGGACTTGGAATATTCCAAGATCTAACAAAAGTCAGAGTCTAACAGAAAAATACCTGTCTTCGAAGGTTAGACTATCAGTGGCTATTTTGGAAACTTGAAAATATGTTGCCTGCTCTTTTCCTTCTTTCCAGGGAGAATTAACTGTTAAAATTTACTTAGTCTAGCAAAAAAAAATTATCTTGGGAGACAATATGATTTTTCTGCATGATTTCTGCATGAACCAAACCTTTTTTGTTTGGTTTTAAGGAAATATGTAGAAGAGCATTCTTGCAGTATTGAGTGTAGAATTTTGCAGACTTGATCTCCCTGTTAATAGTGTTGGATTGAGAAGTGGAATGCATGGACTGTAGATGACTTCCTGATCTTGGCTGTCCTGCTGAAAATTAATGTCACACCCAAATACTTGGTACCTCCTGTTTCTCTGGCATAGAATTATCAGAGAGCTTATTCTAATTCATTCCTGCCAATTCAATCAGGTTATGTTAGCTAATACTGGTAAGCTTTGAGATAGTTTATGTTGCCCGAAGTGAATTAAGGAGCCTAGCTGATCCTTCTTCTGCTGGTAGTTTCATCAGTCATCTCCATTGTTTAATGGAGGTAATACACTTCTCCTGTGCAGAGCCAGATTTAAGACTGAAATTCCTTTTCATTTATCATTAGAAACGGTAAGATGTGATGATCCCCATCCTGCTTGGTCCCCAGAGTAGAGGAGACTGGAGCACTAGATGCCCTAGTTCTTTTTTCACTAGGTACCTACCTTCTTTGGTGAGCTAATCAGAATTTTTCTTCCCTTCATTTCCAACCTCTCCTTATTCTGGTCTTGTAACACTTTTATGTCCCAGTTGTCCTTTTATTGGTCTTTTTAATATGTTTCTTTTCCAGGCACCTGTACAGATGGCATTGGGTGGGAGTGAGGTAAAATTGAGAACATCAGAGAAGGGGCCTTGGTCTGGTCTCGGTGTCCAGCCAAGAAGTACTATTGACAGGGAAGTTCAGGCTTTGTCCTGAAAAGCTCTATACTGAAGCATTCTTGGCTGTTCTGTTTCTCAGCGTTAGAGGTTGGATCAAACACTGAGGAAGTAAAATTTTCAGAATCTCTAGGCTTTTAAAATCTGAAGATTGTGCTAAAGAAGGGAAATATGTTCCCCCCCTCCCCCATATTTAGAACTTAGGTCAGATTTGTAAAGCCAGCACATTGTAACCCAGGTAACACCTAAACCCTGGTATTACTGAAAATTTAGGCAAGCTTCAAGGGAGTAGTGTCCCAGTTGGAAAGGGAAGATGCTTGACAAAATGTTGCTAATGAAATGATGAAGTATAAAGAAAAACACATAACAATTCTCTTCATGTCTAAATAATTGTGGGGTTAAAAGCTGTTCCCACTGAGGAAGTGAACATCCAGTTCCCCATGGGAATTGGAACTGTGTAAGCAGTTACCAATTATAGAAAAGAATCGTCAAGAGCCTGCTGAGATTTTTGAAAAAACTTTTACATATCTTCAACACAATTTTGTTATGTACCAACGCTTAAGTTTATGCTTGAACTACTTGTACAGAAGCAGAACACTTCTCCTAAAGCTTTGGATGAAAACATGCATAACTCACGTTTTGAGAACTAATGCAGGCATTTTTGCAAAACTGATGTTCATACACATGAATTACTGCTTGTAAAGTTAGCTTATGCTCACAGTGCACACTGCTTTATTTCTTCTCTAATCTGAAACTGGTATATGTCAGTATTTAAAGTCTGAGCCTTCTATGGAAAAAGTAGTATTTATGTCCTGAAATACAGAAGTATTATTTAATGGAACTGCAGTCTTCATATTAGGACTCTTTCCTTGCAGTATAAAATTCTCTTATACCTTACCTTATTCCTAGTGCTCTTTTTCATTCTCAAATTATTCTTTGAAATGAATGTTACTTGCCTAACTTAAATGACTATTTTGAGACATTGCAAGATGTTTTCAGATGTCCAAATGAACTAAGTGTAAGCTCAAACTGCTACTGCTCTCCTGCATAAGAGACTTAGGTTCTGGAAAAGTATCATGGAGTTAGATATTACATTTCTTTCATAAGATATACTGATTCTGTGGTGCTAGAAAGGAAGGGTATTTGAAATTGGGATTAAACTGTTGTAAGTAGAATTGCAGTTTTCTTACAGGTGAACAGTAAAGATGAGAATTTTTCTTGTTTTAAAATGCTCTAAACAAACTGGAGGAATCAAACTTCATCCCCGAGTTTTCTGATCTTTGCCAGTTTTGAAAATAGCTTAGCTGGGGAGGAATTTGGCCACAATACTGTACTAGTTCTAGATAGACTTCCGTTTAGACATATCAACAATAGAAAGTTATACTAGATGTGAATGGTCAAAAATAGTCTATGTACAGCTATGTAGCACTTTTAAAATTGTAATCTGATGGTGCAGCCAAGTGTAGACAGAAAGCTTTTTGATCAATTTTAAACTGCTGTCCCACCAGCATTAGGCTGTACTTCAATTTATTGCTTTTATTTTGCCTGTGTGTGGGGACAAGAATAAAGACAAATAAAAAGTTGATTAAATGTATAACAAAATGCAGTTGTAAGTTGTTCTCTTAGGTAGCATTAGAGTACCAGAGTTATTAAAATTAGTTATTAAATTTTATTTCTGGATCTCAAGCACATTATGCTTTTCTTTCAAAGGCTTATTAACAACTTGAAGATTTCTAAAACCTCACCTACCTTTTCCATTTTATGAAGTAAACTCAGAATGGTACTTAAGTTTTCCACAAACTTTACATTCTGAGTCTCGAACTATAAGCAAAGTTGTTTCATAGTTTTGATTTTGTTCACAGTGTTTCAATATCTGGGCTTCAAACAACATATAAATGTAGATTTTGCTGTGTTTTCTGTTTTTGGGGGGTTGTTTGTTTGTATTAAATAACCTCCAAAGCAATTTATTTTCAGAAGTTTGAAACATCAAGCAGAGAGTGGCTTCCTGTTTTCAAAGAGTTGTTCTTTAGGAAGAGATTTGTGAATGGATAAAAGAATGTCTTTTTGTAATTCCATCGTACTCACTTCAGTCTCAAGAGATCCTAGTTCTGCCAAACAGCAAGCTCTACAGCTTCATTGTTTTAAGAAAGTTTACTACCACCAGGATTCTTTTTCTTTGAAGTTGTGACTGGGGTGAACTTCATTTGAGAATCATTGTCATTTCTAATTAATTCATGTTATGTCTTTTGTTTACCATAAACTTGGAGGCATGGGGCATTTTTGCAATCTTGAATACTGAGTGAAATCATAGTGGACGTTACGGTTCCTTCTTTTGTCAGCATACTTTACCTTTTCATACTACGTGGCATTTTAACCTTCCGAATCTAGTAGGGAGGACTCAGTAGCTTCACTCCCATACTAAGTACAAAAAATCTCTACATGTGAAATCCCAGCTCTCATCAGCTGGGTTTACTGCTTGTAATGCACTCAATAGCAACAAAGACCCTTGGCAGTACTGTCATGATTTTCAGACACAAATAAAATGAGTTACAAATTTGTCTCTTTCTTCTTCCTGTTTAATAAAAAAACTGGTTTTAGCTGAGCTGCCTCAGTAGAAATAGCATGAGAATCAATTATTTTTGGTAAGAACCTGAGCAAACATTTTGAGAGTCAATATGTATTCAAATACTAAGCAATCACATGAACACTTTACTTAAATTCTTGACATTGGTTTTTAAAAAGTTTCCATGCATTTAAGTAAAAAAGTAAAAATTTACACACTTCCACGAATGTGTTTCAGTTAAGAAAAGGTGTGCTAAAACATGAACTTTTTTGCTTCTCTTACAAAAAGACAAGGTATAGTATAGTTTCCAATTTTCTTTGTACTGAATGCAGCTGTGCTGCTGTCACACATTGCACATGAACTCTGTTGAGCTCTTGCTTTTGGTAATTCTGAATTAAAAATAACAATTTTGTATATGCAGATGGCATGTATGCAGCTTAGCAGGGCATTAAGGAAATTTATTTCATTCACGAGCTGTCTTAAAAAGTGTTTTTTGTAAAGGGTAGTTGGAGTTTTGAGTTAGTTTACTTGTTTAAAGTTCAGGATATACTAGATTAAAATTAACCTAGTACATCCTGTAGGCTCTGTTAACTTTGCAGAAAGGTAGTAGGGAGCAGAGGAACCTTAGGCATTGGCACTAAGCGTGCCCGGTTTCTGTGTTAGCTGTGCTGGCTGCAGGGTCATCTTTGGGTGTCCTGCCTCTAAGTAAGGAGCATTGCTATCTCCCCTGATATTCTGGTAACAACTAGAGTTAAGATCAGTGTATCTGATGCAAATATGTGAAACTTAAGATGGATTTAGAAATTTTAATTGTAAATTTGAATTTAGAGTCCTTTATATCACTGACTGAAAAAAAGAATTGCATTCTCTTCTGCTTCTTGGAAGCATAAGATGATTTCATGAGATTTTCAGTTATTTTTCCCCTATTTCCATCTCAGTTGATAAACACGAAATGGGATGCCAGTCAAAAAGTACTGAAACACGTTTCCAGGTTTTTACCCAGTTCCCCCTGCCTTGCCCCCTTACTGGAGCCTCTGAGGTGCTTTCCCAGTCTGCACTTAATAGAGGCTGTGCATACTACGAGAAGTTCTCTCAAAAGCCCCAATGTTTCCTATACTTCTACAAGTTTGTTGGGTTTGGGCTTTTTTAAAAGCATGCATCCTGCCCTCTTAATTTCTCTTCAGATTTAGTTCCTTTGCTTTGTTCTCATCTGTCATTGCTTTGAATAAATTTGAGACAGCAAAGGAAGCATCTTCTCTATCGTCACTACATTTCTCACTTGTTTACTCTCTGCCCTGAGGCAGGGCTAGCCTGAGGGTGTGAGCTGTTAGCAAGCGATTGAATCAGATACTAATTTGTGCATTACTCTGAATTTCCCACTGCACTAGAGACGATAATGCTACACTGTTTCAGGAGGATCTGTTGAGAGGTAAATTCTATTAAATATGTAGTACTAAACTAGGATGTAATAATTCCTTTAACACTCTTTTAGTTTTCTGTCATCAGGAAGGTTGCGTTTGCTTGTGCTTTCTTGATAGTCTACAAGATAGAAGGACAACTTTTTTTTTTCGGTTTAAATCCAAAATTACATTTCCTAAGTGACTAATCTCTCTGTACGTCCTCTGCTTGCTTGTGTTTCTGCAAACCCAGTCTTCTCAGCTTTCTTCTTGTGGAGCCTTTTGAAGTTAGGCTCTCTGGCAGCTTCAGTGAGACCCTATGCGTGGGAACCGTGGCATTTTATCAGTATCTTAAGCAAGCTGGAGGACTTCATACCGTGTCTTGAACTTCTGCTGCCTTTTGCAGCTGTTGTCAGGTATATCCTTCTGAGGAATGTGAACGTGTAATTTGCTTGAAGTACCCCATTGTAGCTGTAGCCCTAAAAATAGCCAAGTACTTGTAAGTGTTTTTCGGAACTTGCCGGTCTACATGAAAAGATTCAGTTTCGACAGTTTTCCTCGTCCTGGAGCACAACTAAACGAACCGCGGTCAGTTGCGCAGTCGTTTGTACTTATAAAGTAGTAACAATGTTTTTCTATAGTTAAAAAGTAGGCTAAATTCATTTGGGGAAGGAAAGGGAGAGGTAATTTCATAATTCTGTTAAATTGGTCCAGCCTTGTAGGGATTGAGTGATCCTGCGCGGTGCTTACTTTACCCTTTCCCGCTGGTGCCAGTAGTCTGAGTTACACTGGGAGAAACGCCAATGAAACAGACGCGCGTTTATAACTCGGTGAAGACAAACTCCTCGTTGCAAAGGCCGGCACGGAGGCTGCTCCAGCTGAATGTCTGAAACACTTTGCACGTCTGATTAGCTCTTCTCTGTGAGGCGGGATAACCCAAATAGTACCTGACACTTTTAAACTACGGGGTTTTTTTTTTAAGCTGTGACCCTCAACGCGGGGTCCCGGGCACTGACAGAGGAGAGCAGCCTT
>VZRV01010041.1:1036329-1054841 GCA_013398115.1 Falcunculus frontatus
GGGGGGAGGGGGCTTCCCCACAATGGTTGCCTTCTCTCCCTACCAGTCTTTTGGTGCTTTTTAATTGTTCACTGTAAGCTGGTTTTATCCTGGGTTTGTACAATGTGATGCAAAACAAAGCCAGTCTGTTTGTTTATATCCTCTAGTCTCTGTTAATGTTATTTTTATTACTAATTCAGAAGATTTATGATGTGGAATATTGCCTACGTATTTGAAGAGATGATAATTAAACCCGTTTGTTGGAAACATTCAGGATAATGAAAAGTCTGCTGTAATGACTTAGAAAAAAAAAATACACTGGGCATATTAATTCTGAATAAATTATGGGCAATATTAACTCTGTATAAATTTATTTCCCTCAGGTGAATATTTTAGGGAAAATAGTTTATCGGGCAACTCCTGGACAGCAGAAGTTTTCCAAAACTGCCAGTGTCTTGTGGCTTCTCAAGCAGGAGATGGTAACTTGGAGACTGCTGTCCTCACTTTATAGGTAATTCCTTTGAAAAGCACACTACTACATTTTTATACTGAGATGACTTTCTTGGATATATTTTTTACGAGTTCATAAATAGGAAGTTAAGAAATTAAGTACCTATTAATAAGATGTTTATAGAATTAGGTTCTGATATATATGTCTATTCATTTTTTATTTACAAAAATGAAAGTTGTCAACAGGACTATTCTTACTACCTTTGCAACTCCTAGTATTTTTTAAGAACATTTTTGTAAAGTTTAAGCATTTTTACTTAGGCATTTTGCTAAATTTTCTCAACTTTGTTTTCATCTTTAACGTTTTGCACTTTTATTTCTAGAGACAGAATACAGTCTGCACTGGAAGATGAAGCTGCATTTGATATCACAGTAAGCAAGAACTCCTTTGAGGTTTTTTTTTTCAGTGATATAAGAAGATAAATAAGCAAAATATAGGCTAAATGCTTGTATTTTAGTTTTACAGTCTCAAAGTGGCAGCCACTCAAAATTCAAAAGTGAAAATGAGACTCTTTTTTATCAAGACAGTTATTAAATTATTTCATCTCTTGTGAAGAGTAAATCTAAATATTCAGTTCTAAAGAGAGAATGCTGGTGTAAAAATTATTGTGAACTATTCTTTGTTTCATTTCCTTAAATATCCTGAGTTGGAAGGGATGCACGAGGATTGTTGGCTCTGCACAAGACAACCCTAAATTCACTAGAAGTAACTATTTATTTATTTTTAAAAGCTACATCAGTAGCTGGGATTTTTCCATAGGTCAGAGATAATTTTGCTTTGCCTGAAAAAAGAACACGTGGTCTCAAGCTGTCTAGCCTTTGCAAGCCTGATTTCAATTTATCTCGAGAGAAATCCTAATTTTTTAGCATTTGTGTTACAGCTGTAGTCATCTTGTCCATGTCAATAGTGTGGTTCCAGCCTTTGCTGCCAGAATAAGCTTAGGAAGACAAAACAATGTGTAAAGTGACTCTGCCTTTGTAAAATTTATGATTGCAGATTTTTCTTCTCAGTCATAAAATAGCTTCCTCTAGGATTCCCACTGCTAAGTTGTCAGTGTTAAACACTGTTGTGCCAAAAATACCCAGTTTCCTCCTACCTGTGTTTTTTAGGAAAACGCATCTTCTGTTCTCTTTTTATTGCAAGTCTAATGAAAGATAAATTAATGCAGGAGATCAGATAAAAGGATCAGGGCTCTGGGGTTGGTATTTTGTTTGTTTTTCGCACTTCTTAATGTTAAAGGTGTGTATGACCTTGAAAAATGTCATCTTTTTAATTTAAAGTAACAAATGGGTTTAAGATAATATGCAGGCAGTCAAGGAATCAATGAATCTACTATGTAGAATCTTTCTGTGGTTATATATTTGTGAATTATATTCTAAGTCTCATTTTTAAAGTTTTTAGTGTAACTGGATGTAAAATATCAAATAAAACAATGTATAAGGCATTAATTTTTTTAAAAACAGGGAGGGGAGAGATAGCATACCAAACTTCAGCGAGTTTCTGAATTAATTAGAATGTGTTCGGTTTGGTATTTCTGGGTTTGTGATGTTTTCCTTTCCCTGAAATAATAATCAGCTTTTTCTTAAATAGGTTTTAACTGCTAGTGAAAAAACGACTGTAGACAACTTGTTTCAGAAAGATTCACTTGTTCGACAAAGTCAGGTATGATGGAAAGTTTTTAATATGAGAACGAAAATAGATTAAATGGTCATAACAGTAATGCTCTATGCACTTTTTGGGGTTGTTTCTAATACTTCTTTTTTAATATTCACTCAAGTATGTATTAATTGTGTGCATAAAAATTATGCTCTTTAGTTTCTAAAGATCAGAATGGTTTTTCAGGCTATTTTGGAGAGGATGAAAGGCTGAGAGTGGTTCCCGTTTGCAGCATCTGTTATTGTTGATCATGACTGATAAGCTGTTAAATAGCACTGTAGTAAACTGCAGTATCCAGTGAGAAATAGAGATCAAGTGCCAACCACATTGACATTGGATACTTAAAATGCAAGTGGAGTAGTCTTCTGGATCTGTCAGCCTTTTGGTTGCCACGTAGATAACAAGTGGATCCGGAGATGAGAGGAAGGCAGTAAAAGTATTATTTGTTACATGTTTGTTTTAAAAACGCAATTTAATTTTATTCCAGCTGGTGGTAGATTGGCTAGAGAGCATTGCTAAGGATGAAATTGGGGACTTCTCCGATAATATTGAGTTTTATGCAAAAACGGTATATTGGTGAGTTCAGACTTTCTTTGATTATATACATTTTCCCATCAAGATTCACAGTCACAGAATCACTCTTGAAAAGAAGTGGGTTTTTTAAGTTGTTCACTTCATTCACTTCTTTTCTTTGAATTCATACATGTAAAAATTGAGGTTTCTTACCCATCCACTGAAGTAAATCTCAGAAGTCAGTTAGTGCCCTTTGGGAGGCAAGGATGAAAGGAAAAACCATCAAACCCACTTAATCTTTGTTTGGCTTTAATTTTTTCCTCTTTATGTTCTTATCACTTTGTGTCAGTGACCCTTCATCAGAAGCCATTATTATCACCTTTACTATTGCTGATGAGTTTTATGGCAGAAAGGACCAAAGACTGCCTTTCATGCTAGATGCCTAGAATAAACCTGTTTCTAATAGCTTTTGGAATTATATGTTTATCCCAAGTTAAATTTCTGTCCTAGACTGACTTTATAGTGAATGCCAATGGAAAAATTTGCTTATGCAGAAATCAGTTCATAGTTGAATACATGAATGATTGAAATAACAGATGCTTTTGAAAAAAAATCAAATATATGTACATTAATTCTAATATTGTTGTGAAATGTTGCGTTTTCACAATACTAGCAGAGTCCACTGATATATCAACCAAACCAAGTGTCTGTTCTGTAAACATATTCCATGTAACAAAATATATCTTTCAGTATTTGTCTTATTAAAAGATGCTTGCTAAAAAAGCCATTTTTCTGTAAAACATTTCACTGCTTTCAGGGATAACACACTGCACACCCTGAAGCAGCGACAGTCAAGTACATACATGGGAAGTTCTCGTCCTCTGGTAACAGAGTTGGTAAGTATTATATAAAAATAAGGCTTGGCTTCAAAATGGGCTAGAGAGAGTATATATGCTATCTTCACAGATTCCCACCAAATCTTAGTTACGCTGTATAAAAGTAGTTGTAGTACTTAAAAATTGGTACAGAAATTGTGAGGCAGAACACCTGACAAATTCTTTTCGGGAACACTGTGGGCTTGTGTTTTCTTTCAGTGATCACTTCCATACTCCCACCCCACCTCACAAGTACTTGTGATCTGTTTGGTGAAGTAAATGGCTTTATTATGACCTTTTATGTCTGAAACAAACTCATGTTCCTAACCAGAAAGCTTATAAAACTGTTAGGGAGCCCTTGCAGATAAGGGAATGCTGTCTTTAGGCAGTAACTAGTACAATGAAACAAAGTCCTGATGCAACACTTTTGAGAGCTCTATAATAAAAGCTAGTAGGAGAGAAGTCAAGGAGAGAAAGGACTGTCCATTAGAACAAGGTGATGAACTGCCTCAGTGACAGCAAAGCACCCGTACAAGATTAATTCAACTGGGGAGTGATCTGAGGTATAGATTGGCTTTAGAAAATCTCTTTGGATTAAATAGAAGCAAGTGCAGCTGTTGTGAAAAACCTTCTCAGATAGAAGGTGGAGGAGGAGAAACAGTCTGATAGGCAGATAGACAGAAGGGCTGAGAAAAGCTGGATGATGAGAAATATGGGGCAAATAACAAGGCAGTGGAGGAAATTAATTGCGTTGACTCCTTCTGATAGGAACAGTGACAGAAGAGGAATAAAAGAAACGAGAGGAAAAACAGAGAAGTATCATGCTCAATATTACGTGGGTTGTACAGATCGTTGTGCCAACATGAAAAAGTGACTCCAAATTATGAAACAGGGCAGGATGTTAATAGAAGAGACATATAGGCATTGTGTAGATGAGTGATGACTTTTTTCTTTGCAGGATCCAGATGCTCCTATTCGACAGAAACTGCCACTTGATGATTTGGACCAAGAAGATGATGCAAGGTTGTTGAAGTATCTCTTCACACTCATCAGAGCAGGAATGACAGACGAGGTAATGTAACTTTTAATTAAGTAAGCATAAATATCTTACTGTTAAAGCCAGTGAAAAGCTGTGTACTAAAATGTCTGTTTAAATTTGGCTTGTAGTGATTCAGTTTTCAATTTGTTGTCAATATTGACTGCCAAATTAGCATTTTAATGAAACTTGCTTTTAGTTGAGTAATTTTGGGTGTAGAATAGATTTTATGGGAAAAATGTAGTTTTGGCAATATTTTTTCACTGTTGTGGTTTGATACTAAATACTGCCAGACAAACACACAGAATGCTTTAAAGAGCTTCCTAATTGCGTCTCTAATCATCAGTGGGTTATCCAACATGTATATATAATGACATTTGAGTAACGGGGAGGAAAGGGGATTTGAGATTCTTTTGCTGAAGACCTTAACTGAGGAATATGGTTACTCGCTCAAATTCTGTTCCAATATGGTGCACATCTATTCATTTTCTGATGGTATGTGAACAGGAGCACGAGCATATTGCTGCAGGACAGTTGTGAGTACGGATTGGCAGCTTCAGTTGGGGTTGGGAAGGCTAAGTGAACTGGGAGAGTAGATGACTGCATGAAGACATGGATTAAACATCTAAGCAAAAGGACTACACTTTACACTAAACTTATCAGAATGATGCACAACAGCTGTTCAGCTAACAAAGATGAGGCTGTAGCACATTTCTCACGTTGCTGTAAATACTTACTGAAAATCTAAAAATTCTGGTGAAAAAAATTTGATGACATTTACTTTGAAATCTTCCAGTTGTTTTAAGATCCTCTGTGCTTATTTTTCATGTAGTAAAATCTCTACATAAATTAACTATTTTAATAATATTCACATTATTAAAGAAGCTGGAGCTTTTCCTACATTGAAGTGTGTTGCTGAGAAAATGCATTATTTTTCAGGCACAGCGCTTATGCAAACGATGTGGTCAGGCCTGGAGAGCTGCAACTTTGGAAGGCTGGAAATTGTATCATGATCCTAACATAAATGGAGGTATCTGCTCCAAAGTGCATTTGAGACAGATAAAAAAATACTAAGATTTCATAGTATCTGTTTGTGGCAAAGAGAAATATCTCTTTCTTTTCACCTTATGAGCCTTTTTTGGTATCTAAAATATTTTACCATGTCTGTTGAACATGTGAAAACTAACATGAAATTATTTTAGTCAAAGGTATGAGTTCATTGAATCCATCTAAACGTGCTAAAGCCACTTTCTTTTTTAGTCAGACATAATCCCTAGGAAATAGATGTCTCAAAGTTCTGTACAGATCATCTTCACCTCCATATAATACTTGGGTCTTTATTTTCTTAACATCTGACTTATGCCACCTAGCACACATTTTGTTGCTTACAAACTCAAATTGGACTATATATCCAGCTTCAGAAAGGTGTACTAGGACTAGAGTTCAGCAGATGTAAATGCAGGAAAAACAGATGCTTTTAAAATATTTGAAAATTGTTAAACTACCTTTCTCCTTGGTTCCTTGCACACCGTTCCCCATTTATAACGCAGTACCTCACTTTTCTCTGTGTTGAGTACGTGGCAGGATTTAGCAAGGATGAGTCTAAGTGTTGTTTATAGCTGGGTGTGGAAGTCTTAATGCTTTTCTTCTTTTCAAATGCTGATAGCCTGTTGCTTTTATATGCATGCCACACCACTGTTGTAGCTTTTTTTTGAGTCTACCTACCTAACCTGTTGTTATGCAGGTTTGAATGCCCATACAGATGAATGCAAAATAGCAGCACTGAAGCAGTGACATTTTTAAGAAGCTTTGATTAAGATATAAAAATTCTTTTTTTTCCCTTAACTTTGGTTTTTTTCCAAATGCAGACACTGTAGATATGTTACAGTCTAAAGCATTATTTTTTTAAAAGCTAGATAGCAGCCAAGTTTTTAAATTACTGTAACTTATAGTTGCTAATTCACCGAACTAGCAGAAAAGCCGCCTTGCAATCCAGTCAAAAGCATCAAAATGCTTTAGGAAGAGTTCCAAAGGGATTGAAATTGAGTTATGGAAAGTGGAAAGAAAATAGGCTTTACCTGTTACTGGATTCTCTTTTTTTAATAATACTTTTTCTCTTTTTCCTTTCCCCCCTCTTTTTTCTTTTTTTTAAAATTATTCTTCGCATGTAGGAAAAGAGCTGGAGCCTGTTGAAGGCAATCCATACAGGTGCATTTGGAAAATAAGCTGTTGGCGCATGGCTGAAGAGGTAAGATGATGCTGGTTTGCTTTATATTAATACATACATTTGAACTTTTCTGAACTCTGAAATGGGTTTTTAAGTAAACATACCCACTTTGTGTTTGCTGCTTAGAGGATTTGCAATTAATGCTTCTAAGAGGGCTTCTGAAATATCGTTATTTATGTATTGTGAAAAATCTACATAATCAGCACCACTTTTTCAGGAAATATCTGCCCTTTTTTTCTGTTTGAAAGTAAAACCACTGACACTGACTTTCATCTTGACTTAATTGAATGGGAAAGAGAAAACATTGCGTTTTTTCCAGGTCAATGTAAATTTTTCATATTAGTTACAAGGGGATGCTACTGAAGGGAAAGTCACTTGCTATTCTTATTTTGGCTCCTTGTGTATCCTGTGATTTTCCAGCTTTTCTTGGAATCTGTTAGATGGAACATTTTGCAATGAATTAATCTCTAATAAAATGTAAAGTGACTAGAAAACTTAAATGCTTTGTAATTAAAAGTTTGGGTGTTTTTACTGTTTGTTTTAGGAGCAGTTTAATAGATATGAAAGAGCAATCTATGCAGCCCTGAGTGGAAACCTCAAACAGGTATTTCAAACCCCTCAGTTAAGCAGTGTTTGGTAGCTGTGCATTCCTTTCTCATATGTGACAATGATATAATCAGAAATACTGCATTTACTGGTTACTCTACTTTTAAAGATCTAGTAAACAGAACAATAGCAAACGTTGCTGCTTTAGTAGACATGCTCTTTGTAATACTGACATGTCTTAATTAAATAGATGATAGAATTTTCAGTCAAGGAAAGGCTGCTGTTTATAGTGGTGACTACTCTGCTTTGGTGCCTGAAAATCTGATCCTAAATTATAGTTGCTCTGTTTGGGTTCGGATGTTTCTCCATCTCTTGATAATTTTTGCTTTGTTTTTTTGATACGTAGCTTCTTCCAGTTTGTGATACCTGGGAAGATACTGTTTGGGCATATTTCAGGGTCATGGTGGACACTCTAGTTGAGCAGGAAATACGAACCTCAGTAGTAACTACAGAGGAGATGGAAGAACTACCTAGAGATTATTTAGAAACAAAGTAAGTTTCAAGTAAAATTATGTTCCTACACTCTACAAAGCATCCTGAATGATCTGTCTGGAATATTCAAGGTAACTTTTTTTGTCTTTTCTTTCCTGCTTTGAAGCTGGACTTCAGAAAAAGTTTTTGAAGAACTTCAGGCAACAGACAAAAGGGTACGTAATAATTGCAGTGTTTCTCCTCACTGCTTACTATTTTTAATTATTCACTGGGTTCTACTTTTTACTGCACTATTTAATGAAGTGCTCAAATATGCACAATGACTAATTTGTTTCATATTTTCTACCTCTATGATGTGTGATTTCTCAATTCAAACAGATTTTTCTATATATGCCGCTACTTCTTAATGGTGAAAGTGATACAGGTTTTTTGTTGGCCTGTATCTGCCAAACTAGCTGGGTGTGCTAAAGAAACAGATGACTGACAAATTATCTTGGTTTGAGACAAATTTAGGAGGAAGATGTTCTGGTATGAACATCCCCTCTAGAAGATAGGTTTCAGCACTCCCTCCCTCACCGATACAAAAGGAATTTTTTGGAAGAAAGTAAACAAAACTATTTATTTAACAAACAAAGTGCCGGCAGGGCACAAGAAAAATTAATAACTGTTAAAATAATAAACCTCCTCGATGCAGAGAAAGCTGGTGGATTTAGAGTTCCCTCTGTAGCTGCCTTGGCCCCTCCTGAGGTCCAAGGCCAGGATGCGGCATCCCCGCAGCCTCCCTGCTGGTCCACGGGGTCCAGTGATCTGGTTCTTGGATCACAGGTGGGCCAAACAGTTCCAGAAGAAGAAGAAGTTCCAGAGGATTTCAGTGTGCCGATATAGGAAAATTTCTTGCCTCAGCTAACAGGCTGGCTGAAGGCAGGAAGATGCTCCCTCGGCTCTGCAGCGGCGAGAATGCAGGAGAGTGCGTGCGAGTCCTTGAACACAAACCACACTGAAGAATTTGCCCAGTTTCTCTCCCCCCTCTCCTGGACCCAGCTTAAAGCTATGGGACCCATTTCTGGGCATAAAGCAGACAATAGAGAAATACAATATTATCATAAAATCACCCCAAGACACGAATGTTGTCAGACATACAAAGCAGACAGAGTAAATCAACTATTTAACACTTCAGTAAAATGTTCAAAATCGATTACATTCCATTTTCTTCATAGGAGGTTTGTGTGCATATTTCACAACAGGCCTTTCAAAATTTAAAAGCATATTTGCTTAGACTATGATTCTTTGTTACTTTTAGCACCCAAAATACTCAGTTCATGTAAGATGGGGATATATAACTTACAGGTTAATTTTGCAGTGATAAAATTGAAATGCTTAACTTCTATTTGATGGAATGGACACATAGCATTTATCATATTGCTAAGACAAAGACATGCCATCAGCCACAGATACACCCAGCTGCATTTGCCATTGCAACATAGTGCAATCCACACCATGAAGCAAATTTACAGGTGTGTTTGGATTGCATTTCATGCATTAATGCATTAATTCCTCTGGGGAGATGGTGGAATTTCTTCCTGAAGTAACTTTCACAGGCCTTTTCTTTAAGGATTTATACACATTGTTGCTTCCTGTGTGATTTTGTAAATCTTACCTGTAACATCATTGTTTATTCTCTTCAGAGCAAAAAGCCCTTAGTCTTGGATGTCTTCCATGAAAGTATTAACTGCACAGATCTATATTCTGGTTCTTTCTTTCAGTTTGTCATTTTTCTTGTAATTTGACAAGGAGATAGCAAGTGCCTTTTTTCTTGCTCCTTATGAAGAATACCCTTTGAAATAGGATAGCTTTCTTCCCCTGAGGGACCTTTGCTTTATTTATAAGTTTGTTTTCTTCATACATTATGCTTGAAGATTTATTTGAAGTTTGAATTTTCTTTTTTTGTCCCCAGAGGGTTATAGAAGAGAATCAAGAACACTATCATGTGATTCAGAAATTCATTATACTGGGAGATGTGGATGGTAAGCATTTCACTAAGTGATTTTTTTTGTTGTCAAGTGACTACATTATTTTGAGTGACCTTTTCAGAAACTTCTGTATGAATGGATTTTTGGAAGCATCCGGTAGGCAAACTGAGTTAAAGCTATGCTCTAATCAAGAACTGTAGGGACAGTTTGGCCTACAAGGTAGTTTTCAAAGAAGTAATGAAATCACGTAAATGTGTCAGGATACATGCCAGACTATAGCTATAACTTTTTCTGAGAAATGATATAATACATACAGTACATTTTTAAGCCAAACATCTACATCTTTTCAAAATTGTTGCTGTTCTGTTTTGTTGGACTTCTGAGGCTAAATTACATTTGTTGAATAAATGCATAATTTTGAAATATTTCTTTGGTCTTTTTTTTTTTCTCCATGCTATGACTAATGCAGACATTTCCTTGGTGTTTATAGGTTTGATGGAAGAAGTCAGCAGGTGGCTTTCCAAAGACAGAAGTGTGCTCCCAGGACACCTCCTTCGTTTCATGACACATCTTATTCTGTTTTTCCGCACTTTGGGTATGCAGACTAAGGTCAGTTCACTTGTCCTTGATTTGTTGTCATAGCAGTAGCCAGTCTTTGAAGTAGAAATGCTTGCATGCAAATACATAGACAACATAGAGTGATGGTAAAATATTACCAGCCTGATGAGGAGCTGCATGCTTAAATAGAGTATTTGTTAGTCTTGGAGCCTAAATGAGAAAAGAGCATCCTCCTCCCTCCCAGCTGAGCTTAAAAATTGGGGTTTGAGGATGGTGGATTCTACTCAGATGCCCTTGGGTGAGAAGGTCCTGAGTCAACTTCAGTGTTAGGCTTATTCGTGGTAGCCAAGATGTTTTGAATATAACCTATTCTTACAGACAGTTGTTGGAACTGTACCTATTGCTGCTGTAAGCTCATAAATGCTTTTGCTTGAGGTAATTAGTACCAGCTGGAACTTTCTTATTATCTCCAAGTATAAATTAAGTATAGCCTACTACCTACCTGGCCTATTTATGCTAAATATACAGATGGGTCACATAGCTGTAATTACTCGTTTCTGACAATATCACAAGTAATTTGGGGCTCTCCTTTTCTACTATTTTAAAAGTTAAAAGACATTATGTATCAAATAAGTTTCTGAATGTAACCTCTTTTGTCAAAAGACAAATGTGTGTTTTTATTAGATGATTTAAATACAGCTCTGAGTTATTGTTTATTCATACTTCCAATCAGTTCTTTATTGCCTTGTGGAAATTTGTTTTGAAGTTAGTTGACATTTAGCTAAATAAGAGGAATGTGTGTGTGTGTGTGTGTGTGTGTGTGTGTGCGTGTATATGTATGTATACATACTAATTTTTTAGCCAGACTCGAAATTTGATAGAGTAGGTCTTTAAGCTAAAGTGCAGTAGAACTAGCCATTAGCATATGCTTGACAGAGGGGACAAAAAAGGTGCAATTTCCTACATGAATTCCATTGTGGGAATTGTAACTGTTGATTCTGCCTTTACAGTTTTGGAGTAGGTGAATTTATTGTATGATTACTCGATCAACCCTCAGTAGACTTCAGGGGGAAGAGGCAGATGTGCAGGCTTTTATGATGTTTATTATTTGTTGATTGTATAGAGTTCATATATAAGTATGTGCTTAAATTAAGGTCTTCAATTTAAACATATAAAACTAAAATGATAATTCCTGACAGCAGCAAACACTTGAGTCTTGGCTAAAGCAGTTTCAGGTGCTCGGACTATACTGGTTGTTTAGCATAGGCTATTACAGATGAGTCAGGTGTTATTTATACCCTGTTACATTATCATTTTCTATAATAAAACAGGGCACGTCGTACACTGCAGTAGTAATCTATGTGCCTGACATTTTGTTTATTAATTAAAAAAATGTGGTAAAATGGAAAGATTTAAAAATCATGTAAAAAGTAACATTCCAGTTAGACCAAAGACTATATTACCCAGTTGTTGAAAAAGAAAATCCTTGGAACATTAAATCTTTGAATCAGAAGACATGCTTTTTTAATCATGCTCCAAGAGAAACAGTTCTTCCAGTTGAGTCTGTTTGTGTAGATTACTGAAGCAGGAATAAGCAAATAACCTTGTGTCTGTTTTAATAGTGATAGCCTATAAAGTATCTTTTATTTTCCACATTATCTGATTTAAAACTGAATTTATATTTGTTTGCAATAAGGAGGAAGTTTCTGTTGAAGTCCTAAAGACCTACATTCAGGTAAGCTTTCAGAAATATAGTTTGTTTTCTCTAATGTAATTTAGATGTAAAGGAGGAAGAAAAGGAGACTTAAGGTTACATGATGAAAAGAGCTATGATGCCGCTAATGCTCTCTTCTCAAGAGATACATGGAAGCTTGCCTAATACACAAAGTCTCTGTCAGCACTTCTTAAATAAGAGGCAGTTTTATTGATCCTTGTTTAGAAGCTGAGTGGAATCTTCCTGTATCAGAATAAATTAATCAGAAATTTGTTAAACATTTTTGGGCTTACCTAGTATATGTTTTTACTTAAGTGTAAACACACTTAGGTGTTTAGACTAAGGAATATAATATGCATATCTATTATATATATTCATATATTAGTGGATATCTTCTGTATATTTGCTTCTCATTCTGTATGTTTGCTTCCTACTGTGCAGCGGTTGGTGTCCGAGAAGCACACAGATTTAATAGCATTTTATGTCAGCCACCTGCCCCCAGAGCTTGCTGTTGCTCAGTATGCTTTATTTCTTGAAGATGTCACTGAGAGCGATCAGCGCCACCACTGCCTTGAATTAGCAAAAGAAGCAGGTGAGAGACCCTGATAGTCCAATTACCATTTTATATCCTGGGTTATTTTGTCTTTCAGTAGTTTTTGCTCCAAAACCTAGCTGTGAATAAGATATTCTTTCCTCCCCGTGTCTCTCTCTTTTTCAGTTAAATAAAATTATTTTGCTGATCACTTCTTCAAGTAGGTATATTAGGTGTGTTTTCATTTAACCTGGAGTTGTTTAATCTAAATATCATTGCTTCTGGGTTATGTCCAAACACACCAGGAAGTAAATGCCAGCTGCCTGTCTCAAGTATATGTTCTGAAGCTTGACGTGACCATATTATTTCAGATAACTACTTATAAAAATACATACCTGTTTGTGGATTTAGGAAGGTTGTAAGTATCTTAAATTTTATGGTGGGTTGCTTGCATTAATTGTAAACTTCCTTCCAGGCCTGTACATGAAACTAGAAGGGATTACAATGAAGCAGTGCACTGTCCATTGCTTGACAATGCCTCTATGCCACTCAGAATACACAAAGAAATAGAGTTCCTGCAGATTTCAGTGTCTTAACTTGTCTTCAGTCATTTTTCAGTCATTTTCTTTTAAACTGGGCTAAGGTTTCAAAAATAAAACATCCTGCTTAAGCATCTGTAAAAGAACTATTCTGAGCTTTTCCTGGTACATTCCTGTCAAATCATAGTCTTGCTGTCAGAATTGTAGGAATCAGTGATCTTAGCAGATATATCTATATGCTGTCTTCAGCACAGACTGAAAAACTTGTTGGTTGTCTTATTCTCATATTTGATGTTCTCTGGTATATCAAATTTCATTCTTGTAAAATACCTGCAATAAATTACATAGCACAAAAGCTTATAATTTATTCTGACAATGTGTGTGTGAACAGACAGATAAGAATTACCAGTAGAAAGGAATACGATCAACAACTGGAGTCTGAAATTCAATTTGTGTTAAGTTTGAATTCATGGTAGTTCTTACACAGTTCTCTTTTAACCCAGGTCTGGATGTTGCAACCATAACAAAAACTGTTGTTGAAAACATCCGCAAGAAGGATGCTGGGGAATTCAGTCACCATGACCACGTGCTGGACACAGGCACAACAGAGGTGAGTGCTTTGCAGAGCAGATACTCCACTTTGCAATCAGCTACAGAGTATTTGACCATGTATGAGCCATGTTTGTCTTCCAACAGTGGTGAAAATTGCCTTGAAAAAGCCTGTGAGGGAAATGTACTTTTCATGTGACCAAGTGAGGATATTGCACAGATCTCTAACTCTGTTTCTACTTCTCCTTGCTTTTGGATGTGTGCTTATCAGCAGCCATGCCTGTATACAAACATTGAGTGACAATAAGGTCCATGAAATGACTGCAGCACCCTGTGTTGTAGGTGGGAGTAGGATGATGTTGTAGCCACTACAGTTTATGAGGATTAATACTTTAGATCTCAGATGTACCTTTTAAGATGCTGAAGTGGCATTTCTAGCTGCAGCAGACACTGCTTTTGCTGAGAGTTTCCTTGTCACCGCTATTAAGCATTGTAGATCCAACTCAGTGCTTTAGGGACAGCAAGGTAATGTTAATAGCCTCTATTCAAAGTACTGTTTAGAAAGCAACTGATCATTTGCAAATTTGTGGCGATGTTTTTGCTGTTCAGTACACAGTTTAAGCTCCCTAAGACAAAAAGGTAGTTTGTCTAACACAAGAGTTGGAAAACTGTGGTTGCGGGGTGATGGCACCTCTGAAGATTATAGCAAGAGCTCCATAAAACATGTTGGTACAGTGTATTCATATTAAAATTTGAGGAAAATGCATCATAATCCATAAAAAGTTTTGAGAGACGATGCTCTGAATATCTTGGGAACACTTAGAAATTATTTTTTTTATTATTCCAGATGGCAGAGATTTTCTAAGCTTTTGAATAAAGCAATCCTTGTTACTATGTTGTAATGCTTTCCAAACTTGTGTATTTCCCTGACCAGATTTAATGTGTGTTACATCAGCTGTGTGCTTGAAATGGTGGTGAATCTCTGTGTTGTTTTTTACAGGCAGATCAGCTGAAAATAGATGTAATTGACTGGCTCGTATTTGATCCTGCACAGAGGGCAGAAGCACTTAAGCAAAGCAATGCAATCATGAGGAAGTTCTTGGGTACTAAGCTTCACAAATATTGTAGACTTATTTTTAAATGTTGGTTTTGTTCTCATTAGCTCTTGGCACAACATTTGATATAACTTTGAATCTAGTCTATTAAAAAGCATGGGTTTGCCAGCTTAAGAAGATATGGTATGGAAATTGCAAAGCTCTGATACCGGGTTCACATTCTCATAGCATCCAAGAAACATGAAGCTGCAAAAGATGTGTTTGTGAAGATTCCCCAAGACTCTATAGCAGAAATATATAACCAGTGGGAAGAACAGGGAATGGATACTCCGCTTCCAGCTGAAGATGACAATGCTATCCGGGAACATTTATGTATTCGTGCGTATTTGGTGAGTTTCAAATAGGCAATATTCCAAGTTATTGTTTAGAAATAATGGTGGCTTTGCCTTGGTGGTGAAACTTTAGCTTTGTCCATTTGATTCAACTTCTGATTCTTCGATGCATTAAAGCTGTGCATGTAATGACATTGTGGCTATTAGATGAATCAAAAATACCCAAACACTGTTTCCACTGCAATCCAGGAAGCCCACGAAACCTTTAATGAATGGTTTAAACACATGAACTCAGCTCCACAGAAGCCTTCTTTGTTACCACAAGCAAGTTTCACTGAAAAAGTGGCCCATGAACATAAAGAAAAGAAGTATGAGGTAGGTAGGAGTCCATCTTATTTACTGTAAACTTTTATGTTCTTGCTTTAGACGCAGCCTAGTTTAATGAAACAGAGTAGAAGACGGCTATTTCATATTATTTAAGGACTCTATTCTAAATTATTATTAGGTTGAGAGAGTATGAGACAGTAGAATAATAAGGCCACTGCACAATAAATTCTGTTTTTTTAATGACTCAGCTTTACATAAAATACTGTAATGTACTAGTAAATGTTCATTATATTGTCAGTGTTATTAATAAATCTGAGCACTTCATTTTGCTATTAACTCTTTATTCTTGTGTTATCACCTTTTGTTTTCTAAAAGATGCTGCAGTTTTGTTTTGACTGAAGTTCTTTTTGCATGTCTGGCCAGCATAAATATACTATATTCAGTTAATACAAACATTTGTTTTCTAAGCATGGCAGAATCAGTTGTTTAGAATTACCTTTCTCTAGTGGCTTTGCTTCTGAACAACCTGTCTGATTCTCTGGACAGGGCATTAAACAAAGATGGAAATAGCTGTTAGCAGCAGGCTTTTAAGTTTTAGCCGCTGGCTGAAGATTCTAATTTGAATTGGAGCTGCGCTGTCTGTTGCAGTCTGTTTTAAAATAGCCTTGGAAGTTATCCTGTTCTGCAGTAGTTTATTTTTTGTTTCTTTGCCAGATGGATTATGGCATTTGGAAAGGCCTCTTGGATGCTCTTACAGCTGATGTTAAGGAGAAAATGTACAATGTGTTGCTGTTTGTTGATGGAGGATGGATGGTTGACGTTAGAGAGGTAAAATGAATTTTTATATCACGACACAGAGCACAAAGCACAGATCGGATGCATTTGTATCTTTGTGACATTTAGTTTGATGTGTTCCTGTTTAATTGGCTCTGGCCTCGCTGTGAGCATTTAGAGCTTGCTCCTCTTAGTTACCATACAGATCCTATCTGACAGTCCACTCCAGGCTGCTTAGGCCAATTTTCTGCCTCTGACAGTACTAATTGCATGGTTATGCTGAGTTGCCTGTGACAGGTGGATTTTCTTAATACTAATATGTTATTTTTCTCTGATAAGGATGCCGAGGACGACCCTGAGCGAACACACCAGATGATCTTGCTGCGAAAGCTGTGTCTGCCAATGATGTGCTTTTTGTTGCACACGGTGCTGCACAGCACGGGGCAGCACCAGGAGTGCCTGCGCCTCGCTGACATGGTCGCCTCAGAACGCCACAAGCTGTACACGGTGAGTTAGGGAGGGCTGCAGGCAGCCTAGTTTACATTAAAAGCTCTGTGGGTTGGCTGTGGGAAAAGCTTCTATATAGAGAGGAAGATACCATATGTTCCTTAACATCATAAGTTTCTTTATCGCTTCCCATTCACTGCAGTAGTAAAAGGTTTCCTTGTGTTATGACTTAAGGAATCAAAGAGTTAACTTTGAAACATTGAGGATGATGACCAGTGTTATGATAAGCAGTTCTTCTGAGTACTGCAGTTACTAGTTTTTGGATGGGGGCTATTGAATTTTAACTTGATGATCTTAAAGGTCTCTTTACCAGCCTAAATGATTCTATGATTCTAAATTTAGCTGTAGAATTGTAATTGATTTCTTTACTTCCATTACATTTCAAACACTGTATAAGCAGGTTTTGTTTTAGAGCGTTTGGTTTACCCATAATCATCTTTGCCTCCAAAAGCCTGAAAAAAACCCCAAAATGAGACAGAGCTATCTTGAGCCTACCTTCAGGTTTTGGATGCTGCTACTAACTTTCTGTGCCTTACTAAATGTCCTTGTGAAATGCCTGAAGATCACGCTATCTTAAATAGAAATAAATAATCAAATAGAAAAATAGTAACTTAATTAACCACCACTTTTTTTATATTAGTGCTAGTCATTATAAATAAATATAACTTTATTGTTTGGGTTTTTATTATTTATTCTTAGGTATTTTCAAAAGAAGAACTTCGAAAGCTTCTACAGAAGCTGAGGGAATCTTCTCTGATACTTCTGGACCAGGATCTTGATCCTTTGGGATATGAAATTCAGTCATAAGTTTTCATGTAGATAATTGCAAAAACTTCTGAGCATGGACATTCTGGTTATTAACAAAACAAACAACAGACCCCAACAAAATAATTATTTGGACAAAGCATTCTCTTTGTGTGGGGTCAAAACCCCCAACCTTCAGATTTCAATTTAGACTTGAAAAAGTATGACCAACTTCATATATGTTATTTGTTATACAACCTTTTTCATATTTTTTTCCTAATAAAAGTGCTTGAAAAAGAGGAAATGTTTTTCATTCTAATCTAAAATGTCATTATATAAATTTGGTGATTGTATGGACCTCCTTAGTCTAGCTGCTACATGCCAAAAAGAGCTGCCCATAGACTGGAAGCATTACTTGGCAGTAAAATGTGCATGAATACAGTGGGGAGAAAGTGAGACTGCTGGAAGGTATATGGAGAAAGTAGGGGAGAAGAAAACAGACACACTGGAGGAAAGGAGAAGCAAAAAGCAAAAGTGAGGGGTTACTTCCAGCCCTTCAGAAGAAAAGGCAGCCTTGCTTCATGGCTTTGTGATGTTCTCTTGTACATTAAGAAGTTGCTAAACTGCTGCTGAAATCCTGAACCAGAGGAAAGGTGATCATACTTTGAAACCCCTATGTTTGAGATTTTGTAGTTTGTACTGAAAGCTTGTTCTGTCCTCGTTTCCATGTGTAATCACACGTTTAGCTGCCTCTCCCTTAACAAGACGGAGTGCAGAGGACACGTAGTGCAGTTAGGCAAGGACCTTGCCTCCTTTGCCCAAGTCCGTGTCTTTTGACAGCCGACAAAGAATGTCCTTCGTGCTGTAATCTGTACATACGATTTCGTGTTTGCGTTTACGAAAATGCCCTGTCCGATTGTGGAGAGGTACTTGTGGCTTGGAGCCGAGGTGCGTTTCTGCCCATCGGGGGCTGGTGGGCAGGAGCTGGGGGCACACACACCGGCACACAGACACTCAGACGCACATAGAAGCACACGCTGTCTCCCCCCGCCTCTCGCTGCCGCCCGAGGCGGGCG